>OX328132.1:25342636-25390136 GCA_946811695.1 Gonocerus acuteangulatus
AAATATGTTAAATTTTGTTGGATGTTGAAAACACTCAGGATTGAGACCTGATTTGTTTTGTTGGCTATGATTGTATAAAGAGACATGTGGTTGCCGATATTGTAAGTATATTTGTTATTATTTTCTAAACAAACTCGAACAAGGCCATTAACGGCAATATATCAGAATAAGTTTCAACACATAATTATTGAATTTTGGTATTTTGTAGAGTAAAATAGCAATCAGAATGATCCACTATAGTGGGAGATATAACTTGTCACGTGGGGAAAGTGCAGAGGGGGCTCGAAGTTGCCAGTTCTACAACCCTCGCAGCCCCCACTAGGCGCGGGACTAGGAGAGGGTGGAGTGGCAACCCAACAAAGCTTCATTGGCTACAGGCGTCTCCACCTTCCCCTACCCGTCAACAGCGCAGTGACAAGTTCACGCATCTCTCCGACCATCATTGCATATCATCCGAACTTGCATATCATTCTTATTTCTTATAGCATTGAGCTTAGATGCCACTCGGCTCAACAAATATACAAAAACAAAAACTGAATGTAACCATAGGCATTTTATACATTACTGTCTAAGTCTTCGCTAACAGTAGAAACATTATGAAAACATGGTGTTCATAATATTGATCACAAAGGTCCTAAAAATTTCGAGGCCTGTGCAGGATAGAAAATTGTATTAAAATAATATTAAAAGAATTCCGTTTCGCAGGAGTGCAATTACTAATTTAAGGTTAACATAATAAAATAAAAATATGCATGATGAGAGAATATTTTAAGATCTTTTGGGAGCGATATTGTGATCTTTATATCATTAATTACTGTATCTTAGGTTCTAATTGTCTACGATAAAGACGTTGTTCAACAAATATTTGTTTAATATGCTCTAAATTATAAATTAAACTTAGACCACTTGTCTCTTTATGCCAATTATAATATCTTGGAGGGATTTCAGTTGTGGTTAAAAATGTGTATAAATCTAGTCATTTATATTGACAAATTTCTTGTAAAAAAAAAAAAAAAAAATACGTACTCATGTAAACGTAAATTTTTCATGAGATGCCTTCATTTTTACTCATTCACATCTGGAAAAATATCCTTCATAAAGTCGAAATTCCTAGATTTGAAGTAAAAACATATATTTAGAGATGAAAAATATATTTGATTCTTTAAATGAACTGTTCTTTAACTCTTTACGAGCTGAATATCTGAATTCTTTTTTAATTTGTGATACGCGAGTCTTCAGATTTAGTTCCAGCCATCTCGTCAGGCTTACCTAAGGTTTTTTGATAATCATTACATCTTGTTGCTTAGAGTATTCAGTCCCACTAAAATCAGACTTTCCTTGTGCTCTTGAGTACTCATTGCTACTTATCTCAAATTTTCCTTGTGCTCAGGAGTGCACTTCTACTAAATCATATATACATATATATATATATATATATATATATATATATATATATATATATATATATATATATAAAGTTCGTATTAAGTTCCTCTAAGACAACAGTCCTAAAAAATGAAGACTTCTCAAAGACACAATTGATTTTTGTATTGTAAATTGTTAATTATATGAAGCTGTAAATCGCACTGGCTGTAAATATTGCAAGTGTTATGATAAATAAATAAAACCTCTTGTATTATAAATGTAGCTATTTTGTTTTGTTTTTATAAACACCCCATCTTATTTTCATAGTTACAACGTTGAACGTACATCAGCAGACAACCAAATCCTTTTCCTCACTTGTCCGTCCAAGTTTGAGGAGCAACAGAAGTACTTCCTATGTAGCGAGTCTTACCAATAACGAAAAGAACTCCTTACACCTCTTCATTAAAAGCATGCCTTTGTTGCTGCAAAATAATTAATTCTCTGCATAGCAAAGGAAGTTAAACAGACAAAAAAACTCGTTGAATGGAAAAAAAACAAACACTTTCGAAGGTTTAAGCACTTATTTCTCTGATTAAAATCCCCCATTGAAAATCACTTCAGAGCCATTTTTGCAGAGAATTTGATGATTGATTGGTTAGACGGCTTCTCTTTCCAGCGGTGTTCATACTCTCCTTCCTTCTATATTTCGCCGGTTTCCTTGCCGGCTTCGTCAGTCTGACTTCATCCATTCTTGGTGGTTGGCGAGGGAAGGAGATTTTTTTATTTTCCCCGACCTCCCAAAAAAAGTATTATGTACAGAGTGAGCTCCAGGCCCAACGGATTGGAACCTGGAGTTGGTCTTAAAACTACACCTTATTCTACGCTTACGTACTAGAAGAGGGATATATTTACAATCGGAGGACTTAAGCCTACTTAGTCTAAAATACTAAATCTAGTAGGAGACAGAGTTGTATAGGGAGGGACTAAACAAGGAAGTAACTTAAAGCTAACTTAAACTAATGTATACAGTATGTGCAATATTGACAGCTGCTCCTAAACAGCGTTTTCATAGATATCCAGGATCCTCCTGGTGCTGCCCTTCCAGCTCTGAGGTAGAGGAGGGCGTGTCAAGTCCCTGAAGAGGTCGTTCACACACTACCGGAGGCCGTCATAGAACTTAATATGACGCCTCCTTATGAAGTCTTAAACCGAGGGCAGCATCTGCTTGTCGCGGAGGAAGGATGACTTCTATCTTTGGTGGGTAGTGTGCTGCACGGCCCGGAGCAGGACCCCGTTCTGGAAACGCTGAAGCCGCCTGGGCGTATGATGGTACATGTACCTCAGGGCAAGTGCCCCGTGCAGAAGAGTCCGCCTGATGACCGCGTTGTAAATCTGCAGCTTCAGACGAAAAAATAGCTTGGCCGATCGCAAGTGATGATTCAGGCGGGACATCTTCTGCCGGGCTTCCTTCAGGGGGCTGTTGACATCACAGACAGATGCCGGTGTATGTGCATTCCCAGGTAGTTGATCTTCGTGGACAGCTTAATCCGCTGAGCCCTTATCTCGAAATGCGAGGGCAAGTAGCTCTTAAGAATCTTGAAGAGCTGTGCGGGAAATCCGTAGCACTCATGCAGAAGCAGTTGGTGGGATACGCAGTCGAAGGCCTGTGTGCAGTCCAGGGAGATAAAGACCGTCGCTCTGTTCTTGTTGAGCTCGCCTGACACGGTGTTCTGGAGCTTGTCGACCTGGTGATCACAATAGAGCACGGGCCGGAAAGCCAGGCTGTTTCGGGGGATGACGTTCGCCTCCGTGCAGTGCTTTAACTCATGAGTAAGGATCAACTTTTCGAAAATCTTGTTCATGTGGCTCAGCGGGCTTATCGACCGGTAGTCCTCGGGCTTGTCTCTTGGCTCCTGTGGTTTTCGTAGAGGGCTTCCATGCTCCGGGGAAGTGTCCAGTGCGGTTGGCTGCATTGAAGATGTTCAGTAGGTAGGCCTTTGATTTCCTAGGGAGCATCTTCAGCATCACATAGGGTACACCGTCCAAAACGAAGGATTTTTTCCCCTTTGTTCAGCGACTTCTCGGTTCTCCTAGGTCGTTCTCCTCGTAGTAATCGGCGAGGACTTCAGCTTTCTCGGCCGGTGACAAGAGGTGAACGCCGTCGGAGAGGAGGATATCTCGTCGCTTGGAGACCGTGAAGCGAAGGAGCCGCCAGAACTGCCTGGTGTCCTCGTGGGTCCGCCGGAGCTTCTCATGCCAGAGGGCTGTTTTCCATTGCACAGACAGCTACGGAGGCGTATCCTCCAAACAAAAGTGTCCATGATACCCATGATGGGCGTGAACATCGCGTCCATGCTCATCCCCTGCGGCTGCTGCGTAGGTTGGACTGGGATCCTGGATAGCTCTGTAGATGTCTGAGGTGCTGGAGATGAAGTGAGTGGTGGTGCTCTGCCGGATATCATCGAGTAAGAAACACTGCTGCTTACTCGTGGTGCTGGGGGTCGTCGAGGAGGCTCAGGCATGGGTGGGGCTCTTCTCGTCTAATTCTTCACGATCCTTATAGAGTTGGCCTTCTTTGCGAGTTCCACTCCATTATGGCAGAGCCTGTTGGAAGCAGTATCAGGAACTTTCAATTATATGAAACTCATTTTCATGTTTTTCTTCGTTTTATAGTTCTTCTCCTCAGAGCCGTCGAGCCAATGGGATTGGAACTTATTGAGCGAATGGAGTCGGAATATTTCCTGTCTAGCCCTGTTGCTGTCCGTCCGGTGCGCTGATGGTCATCCGTTGATGTCTCTCCTGTATGGTGTTCAAATCCTCATATATCTTCCATGTACAGACAGCGAATCGATAGAATTTTATTATATGTATAGAAAAAGATAGATTACGGCTGGTAGTAGCAAGTTGGTAATTTAGGCACAGAGTAAACTCCCCTCCTAATGAACCGAATTAGTTCATTTTTACAACTTATTTTTCTATTAATATTTCCACAACGAATGCCGAGTTTAGTTGGAATACATCAATAATTGCGGCCGGTATGGGCGAATAACTACATTGGGACCGAAGTAACCCCCCCCCCCCCCCTCCGGATGAACCAATTTTGCTGGTTAACAAACTCTTTAAATCATTTGCTAGGGGAATATACCAAGTTTTGTGGCGAAAAAACAAAAACCTCTGGTGTGTATCGTGTTAATGAAACCATGAAATGGTCGCGTGCTTCTTTACATTGGTGTAACTTTTTTTATTTATGAAAAGATTGACATGAAACAAGCACTAAATTTTAAGTGAAGCTTACCACAATATATTACAGAAACCAGCAACTAAATCGGATAAGCCGTATGTCAGTTTAGTGCGCACAGACAAAAAGACAAAAATTCTAAAAATCATTGTTTTGGGTACTATTACGTTCATAAAGTCCCTCAATAGCATTTTTCCTCTCATATATTCCATGTACAGACAGCGATCCGTTAGAATTTTATAATATGTATAGATTTATGCAAACACAAATTTGAAATTTTTTTTTTTTTTTTTTTTTTTTTTATTATTATTATTGATTATTACAACAATATGAGTTAACATATTTCTAGTAATATTACTGGTTCAGTTATAATGACATTGTGAGGCTTGATGTGGGAATATGAACAATTACAAAACCCACAATAGTAATGCATTAAAGAAAAAATAAATAAAAAGATAATATAAAATAATAATGAAACAACTGTAAAGAATTTTAAATGAAAATATAACACACTTTGTGCACTGCAGATGTTAAAGCAAATTGTCTCTAGGCCACCTCCGCTTCAGCCTTCTATGGGGATTTTGTGGATTTTGGAACGAGGATAGAGAATTTATCAAAGGATTTGGATGGCCTGGGAGATTGGAATGGAACTTCTGATAGACTGATTTGGCCAGGGATTGGATAAAGGGGATATTGAAGTCATTATGGAGGGTTAGGTTCGAGACATAGTAAGGAGCATTGGATATTTTTCGAAGGATTTTGGATTGTATTGTTTGTATTCTGTAGGAATTGGAAGGTTTAGTGGAACCCCATAGTTCTAGTCCATAAGTCCATATTGGTCGGAGTATGGTATTGTATATAAGTCGTTTGTTAGTCAATGATAGTTTTGAGCGTTTGTCTAATAAGCGTGATAAAAGTCTAAAACGTCTGTTTAGTTCCTGTCTTTTCTGAGTTATGTGTGGCTTCCAAGTTAAGCGTTTGTCTAGTATCAGGCCTAAGTATTTTACTTGCGATTTCTGCGGGATTATAATGTTTTGGAGGGTTATTGGCGGGCAGCTTGACTTACGAAGTGTGAAAGTTGCATGGCTAGATTTTTCTGCATTTACTTTGATTCTCCATTTATTTAGCCATGGTTGAAGTAGGCACAGGTGTTCTTGGAGGGAATTAGAAGCAAGAATTGGATTTTGGTTGACAGTAAGGATAGCAGTGTCATCAGCATACATGTGGATGGATGTTTCAGGATGAGATGGGATATCAGCCGTATAAGCCAGGAACAGTACGGAACTGAGAATTCCACCTTGTGGGACACCTGCAAGTTGGGGGAAGATTGGAGATAATGAGATACCATAGGATGTCTGAAAAAAACGGTCGGAGAGGTAGGATTTCATTATAAGGTAATAAGTTGAAGGTAGGATTTCTTTGAGTTTAAACAGCAAGCCCTGGTGCCACACTCGATCGAAAGCCTGAGCTACGTCAAGGAAAACCCCAGAGCAATACTGCTTATTCTCGAAGGATGAGGATATGCTGTCGACGATACGGTGGCATTGGTGAATAGTGGAGTGGGAATGGCGAAACCCAAACTGGGAGGATGGGATAATGGGATCCAGGATTGGATAAAGGCGTTTTAGAAGGAGTTTTTCAAGGATTTTGCCCATTATTGGAAGGAGTGAGATGGGACGATAGGATGAAGGTTGATGAATAGGTTTACCAGGCTTTGGGATCATCCGGATAACTGAAAATTTCCACAGGATGGGGAAATATGTCGTTCTTAATACGGCATTATATATGTAAGTTAGGAAGAGGATGGCTTTTTTCGGGAGTTTATTAAGAATTTTGGAAGTGATGAGGTCATATCCAGGGGCTTTTTTTGGAGGAAGATGTTGGATAGCATTCAGGATTTCTTTAGGATTAAAGGCTTTTGGTGGGAGTGATAGTTGAAGAGGAGTGTCCAGTTGACTGGAGACAAGGAGTGTATGGTCTGGATCATTGATATCATGGTGAGGAGTAAAGACTTGGGTTAGGTGTAGGCCAAAGGTATGGGATATTTCTTCGTCAGTTTTGGCCCAGGAACCATCTTCTCGGCGAAGGGGATGACGGGAAGATTTATAGGAGAGGATTTTCCTCGTAGCTTGCCAAAGTGTTTTGTCAGATGTAGTAAGTTCTTTTGTGTAAGATTCAAATTGGTCGTTTCTGTGTTTTCTGAGTTCAGTTTTTAATTCCCTTGTAAGTTGGTTTAGTCGAGTTTTGTCAGAGGGATACCTTGTGTTTTGCCATATTCTTCTTGCCTTTCTCTTCTCATTCAGTAAGTTTTGTATGTTTGTAGGTAAGTAATCATATGTTTTACGTCGTCGAGGTGTTTTGTAGATGTTTGCTCTGTGTAAGCTTTGTTGGATTTCAAGTGTGAAGTTATGGACTGCGTCGTCTATTTCTGTATTTGTTTTTAGAGGAATATTGAGGTTGAGGGTTTCTTCTAGGGAGTCTTGAAAGTATTTCCAGTCAACTGGTCCAGGAGTGAGCGTGGGATAGGAAGGGATAGAATAAAGGTCAACATTAGTATTGAGAGAAAGTATAACAGGGCTGTGGTCAGAGGATAGTTCATCTAATGCTTGGACATCGGAAGGGATTTGTGTGATACCGGAAGTTATAAAGAAGTCGATAATATCGGGAAGTTTAGATCGGGATGTTGGCCAGTAAGTAGGGGATGAAGGAGCAATGACTTTTGATGGAATACAGGAAAGGGTTTGGAGAAGAGCTCTGCCTCGAGGGTTTGCTGTTCTACAACCGAACGCAGGGTGTTTGGAGTTGAAATCGCCACCGGAGAGAAAACGGGGACCAAGGAATTGGAAGAATGAGTGGAAGGTGGAAGAGGAAACAGATTTATTAGGAGGGCAGTATACGGCTGAAATTGTGATGGGGAATTGGGAAGATTGGAGAGAGATAGTTGTACTTTGGAAAGGCTCTGAGGGAAATTGGTTTGGGTAAAGAAAATGAGAGAGTGTTGCTCGTATAATTATTGCAGATCCACCGTGTGCAGTCCCGTCCGGGTGATCAGTCCTGTACGTTTTGTATCCAGAAATGTAAAATGTGTTACGTGGAGTTAAGTGTGTTTCGGTCAGTAAAGCTATGTCAATGTTTTTGTTTTTAAGAAACATAGTCAGTTCGTCAGTGTGGTTAAGTAATCCGTTCGAGTTCCACAGGAGGACAGTGATTGGCCTAAAATGGGGGTGGGTCATATTTGAGAGGAATGGAGGGGGAGATGAGTGAGTTTTTCTAGTAGAAGGATTAAAGGCATTAGAAGGGATCTCATTTCAACAAGGATGTCATTAAGGGAAGAAGGTATGGCTTGCAATTCTGCTTGGGATGAGGAATAGGAAGGTGATGAAATATCAGGAGATGAGGATGAAGGTTTGGTAGCTAGAGCATAAGTGCGTGAAATATGACCTGAAGTTGTTGAACATTCTGGAGCTTCGGGCTGTTGAGTAGATTCTGCTTGTTGGATAACCTGGAGGGGTGGCAGAGCGGTGGAAACCTTTCCTAATGGCTGATGTGGAGTCTGCTGTGATGTAGACCTTTGCTGGGAGATATTTCTATTTAGGCGCTGTTCTTCGGTTTTAGGTGAGTTGGCTGTCATGGTAGACTGTTTATAGAGCTGGCGTCGTCTCAGGAGAAGCTCTTGGTACGTTTGACAGCCCCTGTAGTTAGCCGGATGGTCTCCTTGACAATGTACACATTTGGCCTTTTCTACTCTAGATTTTTTAGGACAGTCAGCTGTGAGATGTGGACCGGCGCATTTTACGCATGCCGGATTCAAAGTACAAAAATTTTTTGTATGATTGAAGCCCTGGCATCTTTGGCACTGAATCAACCCTTCTTTTCTGTGTGGCTCTTCTATTACAACACTCGTATAGAGAAGTCTTGTAAGCTTGAATAAGTCTTAACAGTTTGAGGCTGGCTCTAAGTCCACGAAAAACAAGGGCAACGGAGCTTTTGTCTGTGGATGCAAGACATTCCTGGCATTTCTTGCTTTGAAACCAATCTCGTCCAGAGCTTGTAATATATCTTCTTCTGGCGTGGTTGGGTGTAAGTGTCTGATTACAATTCGGAATGATTTTTCTTCTTGCAGTTGGTAGGTGTGAAACTGCAGATCTTTGTTTTTCAGATATTGGATTGCTTTTCTATATGCTTCCGGAGTAGTTGGTTTGACGGTGATAATATCAATGTTTGATCGACAACTGAATTCGGCTGGTCCAAGTTCATGTTCTAATTCTTTTGCAAAATTAATAAAATGTTTAACTCCCCTTACGTAAATGGGTGGGGGTTTAGGAATTTGTTCAGTTTGTTGATCGTTAGGTTTTTGCAAAGGACGGTTGGTTGAGGTTCCTGACTTTGATGCGTTGGCTGTGGAAAGATCATTAGATTGGCTGACTATGGCTGGCGGTGGTAAAGATTTGGCTAGAGATGACTGCGAGCTAGGCCGCTGATTGACTGATTTGTTTTGTTGTGGGGAGTTTTTAGGAGAATTTTCCTGTGAGCTGTTTGCGCGCTTCGCTATGGGTTTTCTCTTCCCCATGCCTGCATGTATTTAATATTAATAATTGGAGAGAGAAAAAAAAATTGTAATAATAATAATAAATATATATGTGCTTAGCGTAGTCTCGATCTTCGAGTAAGATAGTTATTAAAGTTAAATAATTATAAGATAGGTCTTATATCGGTGTACAAGTCCTTTGCTATAGCCGTGATCGAGGTAGCCCAGCTTCCGTTCTAGAGCTTGAAGTTCGGCTAGACTCGGGTGATGTTTGGCTAGACTCGGCTTAGTGCGGCAGAACTCGGCAATCTTCGGTGAAACCCGAATTCTCCACGTTGTTGCCCGCCTTTAGGTTATAAATTATTGTTTTCCTTATTGAAGGCAATTTTCGCCACTAAATCTGGATTTATTCAAGTATTTAGCAATATCATACTACTACGAGAGAACCTCTATAAAAGATTATGAAAAATAAAGAAAACGTTATTAGTTGAGGTCAGAAACTGCTCACCTTGATCTCAATAACACTTCACTAAATATTATGCCTTATTAGGCTGTTGTGTCCAATAATATTCTATAGGTAGCTTGCAGCTTGAGAATACCTCTTCATAAGAACAGATTTATGAAAATATACCACTAAAAAACTCACTTTAAAACTAATTAAATCAGGAGCTAAACAACACACTGTTTTCAATATGGCGGCACTCTTTAAATATTCTGAAATTTTTAGTCGGCACTTTCGTATTGTTATAAACGGAAACGCGCTAAGATACCGCAGTTTACCAAGAATTTCGGGCCACTCGTGTATAAGGTTTTCTTTATTCTGGTTAATGAAATACTCGAGAGATATCTAGCCTCACACGCAAGGGTAATAATTAAAAGAATTTACCCGAAGCAAACATAGCACAGCTGTAATGCAAACAGCTTTTCTTTCCTACCTTCTCTGTTTGTTTTTTGATTAGTTTATTATTCTTGCTAAGTTTTTTTCTGTAAACATCTACAAAACGCAGACCGCAAAATGACGGTTATATACGATTTTTATCAGTAAGAGTAAGTCGTTGGTAGAGAAAGGTAAGTCACAAATCTTTTTAGTCTCTTCAAGCTATGCAATTTTGTATGAAGTAATTATTTATGTTATTTCATTTTAAGGGCTTCGCATCTATGGCGGGACTAAGTAATTAGCATATTAATTAAACATATAAATTTACATTTGACCACCAACGTTCCATTAATAACTAAGTAATAAGCATAATAATTACACATATAAATTTGCATTTGACTACCAATGTTTCATGAATAACTATGTAATTAGCATATTAATTATACATATAAATTTACATTTGACCACCAACGGTTCATTAATAACTAAGTAATTAGCATATTAATTATTAATGAGACGTTGGTGGTAAAACGTAAAATTATATGTATAATACTCAAAATTATATAGTTTATTTTTCTCCATTTATTTATGTACAGTAGGACCTCCATTATTTGGGACTCTATTATTCCGGGATTCCAATTAACCGGGGTCTCTCGATGGGGGAATTTTTATTCCTTCTTTAAATATTATGTACATATATGTGTGTACATACAAACATATTTATTATTTTTATTTTCACTAAAGCATTTGGATTTCATAATTATGTATTAAATATTTCTATGTATGTAATGACGATTGTGTACATAACATGAATTTAAATTAATTACGTACATTGTAAACTAACGATTGGAAAAACAGCGCTGTTTTTGGAAGAACGTGATGATTCCATATTTCTGGAAGCATCTCAATTTATTTCAAATTCTTGGAACTGAAACGATTTTACGTCTTTCTATGACCCCCTAATGGTTTTTTGATTATCCGTGGACCACCCTCCCCGTCATTGTCCCGGATAATGGAGGTCCTACTGTATTTAAGAATTTTCACTTTACGGTGCCCAAAAGTATCAAACGACATATCACGTTTAAAAAATCTTCACTTATTTCAATGCATTTTTTTAAATGAAAGCTAATAAAATTTAGAATAACTTTATCTGGTCAGATTTTTGTGTTTCTCCCCTTCTTTATTAAATTACGTGTAAACATGTTAAATTCACGACTGGAGTGGTCCCCCCAAATAACCAACTTTAGACATGTTTTGTCTTACGAATTTCAAATTTACTTCAAAATTAGATGTGATAGAAGAAATCTGATTGCAGATTATTTTTCTACACTAAAGATTCTTCAAGGTACAGCTAATATAATTTTTGACACAGCTTTACTACGGTCGTGAGGTAACTATACATAGTAAATTTATAATGATTTTCGGACAAGTTATTGCCTTTGAAGTCGTATATCTCTGGATATGAATAACGGATTTTAATGGATTTGGGATTGTTTTAAAGAAAATTTAATACCCTACAATGTGCAGTTTTTTTTTTAACTTTTTTAAATTAAATAAATAGGGACTTTGATTTTCATCAAAATTCTATGAAAAAACGCTGTTCTTAGTTTTTTTTTTTATGGGAGGGTGGTGCAGAAAAACGCGTAGCACCTCAAGAACGGGAGCATCGAGGTCTACAAGAAATGCTATATAGATTTCTTGGGACAAAAAAAAGTTCAATTTTGTTGACAGTACATTCACAAAGCTAAGGTTAGTTTTTATTTTTTTGTGGCGGCCAACTGCTGGGCTATTAAAGGTGGTTTTCCTAGAAAGTCATCCATCCATGTAATGGCCAAATCCGACATTGCTTACCTCGTCGATCAACGGGAACCGGTGTATTCAACTTGCCCGTTCTATGACCATTGGTCCAATTGTTCTTATTCTTGCTATCGTTTGATAAAATGTTTACAAAACATCTCATGAACTATACAAAAAGTGCTAAAATAACATTTTGAAATGTAGCTGTCGTGAAAAAGCCATGACTCATAGAAAAAAGTCTCTTAGATATTTCATTCGGAAAAAAACACTACTTAAGTTTTCTAGAGAATATCTCATTTTAACCATTGTATCGTAGGCGTATATTAGGGGGGACTAAAGAAGCTGCAGCCCCCTCCCCAATTTTTGACTTAATCGGTAAAAATGTGTCATAAAAACCTCAAAAATAAATTAAATAAGATCTCATGCTTCAGAATTTTTTTTATTTTTTTTTGGATATTAAAGCGTTTTAGTTGGATAACTATTCCTTGTTCTAGGCTGTTATTATACCTCCTGATCCTCCGGTGCTCCCAGCTCCTGGAAATCATTTTCTATATACGCCCCTGCAATGTTTCCTGTGTGCCCTCTGGAAATATACCACTATATCTCTAAAATAAAATAAATTATTCTTATGTTACAGATGAAGGAAGTCGAAGAAAGCAACTTTTATTATTTGATAAAGGGCTACCGAGAAAGTCAAGGTTTTCTCTTTCGGCTTGGCGGGATGTTTTTGCTAAAAGACGAACATGAACTCCTCAACTCCATATATATAGCGTTTTTTGAGTTCATTCTGCTATTTTTTTTAATTATTATTTTGCCTAACACTATCATCGTGACGTTGCCTTCTGGCGACATGTTTTCTGCTTTTCAAGCAATACATTATTGGTTTACAGCTTTTGGATATGTTATTACAAGCCTGATGTACCACGTAAACAGAAAGTCAGTGGAATATGTTTTTATTATGATCGGGAAGGGATTTTACAAATATCACGACGAAGGACCAAGCGAAGAAGCAATAAGGATTGTGAAAAACAACAAGGCTTTTATGAGCAAACTCACAAAGAGGGTGATGACTGTTGTGTTTTTGACTGGCTCCGGGGTTATGTTTATGAGTCCCGTGGTGGAATACGTAAACTTGGCAGGAGAAATACCAGAAGATGCAATTTACAATCCATATTTGCCTTTGCCGTTTGTTCCAATTTGGGATACGATGGACACTATCGGATATATAGGACTGTATGTCTTGTGCATTGTTGGTACAATTCTAATTTGCTCTAGACTTTTAGCTTTAAGCATCGGTTATACGAGCTTATTAATAACATACACGACGCAATTCACATTGCTAAATTTATCGATTTCGAAAATAGAACGAAGAGCTACAAAACGGTACCAACGTAAGTGCCGAATAAAGGAAGACAACAAAAGGAAATTCACGGATCCAGTATTTCAAGAGTGCATGTACTTCTGCTTAAAAGAGAACATCAAGCATCACCAAACTTTGTTACTGTAAGTATGCTTATTTTTGAAATACATTATTTAAATTTCAATAAGATACAGATAAAACACCAGCATTAAAAGGTCTAAAAACTTGACCAACAATTTGGCAAAACAACAAAATCATTTGAGGAGCCGAAGCATAGGATTCTAAGAGCTAACATACATTTGTAGGCGAGTTAACAATCGCAGTCTTATAGCTCGATGCTACACTAAAAAAGTCCGACTCGCAGGAACTGCATCATCTTAGCGCGGTTCCGTTCTTATCCCTAACGTCATTTGAAAATCTTAGAATAGAAATAAACTTCTTTTTTTTATATATCTCGTGAAAATTGTCAACATTCTCTCAAACATCTCAAATAAAAGTGATGTTAAGGCGTCAGGGAAACCGGCAGTAGTAACTTACACAGAAGCGGAAATTACACAAGCCGGCTCTCATTCTAAAGTAAAGCTCTATACATAAATAAAATAAAACAAAAACGTGTATGGGCGTATATAAGGGGGGGGGGGGCAGATAGGGCTGCACCCCCGTAATCGGAAGAAATGTGTCCCTTAAAACCTTAAAATTAATAATAAGATCACTTAGTTCAGAAAAAAATAATTTCTTTTGGGCGTAATAACGTTTTAATTATCTAACTATTCCATGTTCTAGATTTTTATCATCCCATACCCCCAAAATCCTTTCAGCCCCCCCCCCCCCGAAATTCTCCCAGTCTCTTCCAAAATGATTTTCTATATAAGCGTGAACATCCTTCTCATTTACTAGCTTTGTTTTATTGAAAAAAAAAAATGCAATCAAAATAACAGCACCCAATTAAAAAATAAGGCGTACAACATAAATAAAAATTAATAACTGAGGTAAACAGAGAGGAACTACTTCACAAGTTTAATATTATCAAATGTCAAGCAGGTCATTTTGCGTGGTTTATAGCTGGGGCTGTAACGGTACTTATTATCAGGTCCTTACAAAGAGGTCCAGCAGGTAGCAGAAGTATTGTTCCCTCGAAAAACTTCTAGCCGAGTCTGGCATATTATGTTGAATACAACTAAAGATAATTCTGGAATCGCCATTTCTCAGAAATGGTTAATCTAATGAAAAAAAGTGTGAAGACAAATTTGGTACATAATTGCACAATCTACAATTTTTGTCTAACTTTGGAGTTAAGGAAGGGTTAGAATACTCGGTATAGACCACCCGTATTAACCCAAAAGTGACTATGTCAAGCTTGATAAACTTCCTGAATTAGATTAAGGAATTTAAGAGTGCTTAAAATAGGTTCTTGATCTAGTCAAAAAATTCAAGGAGAATTAGACCGTGAATAGAAAATTTCGGCCAAACAGAAGGAAAATAACAATAACAAGGATAGTCAAACTTCGTTTTCAAAGATTGTTAGTTGTAACACAAAAACGGTCACTCATGATTCTAATAAATTAACTGTGAAGGGTGATTACACAAATATTCCAGTTGAGGCTTTAAAGCTTCATTTTAAAAAACATATTAACCCACAGGAATTATAGATTGGCCTAAAAACATAAAATCATTGAAAAAAGGATTTCTTAATATTGAATTAAACAAAAACGATATAGAGGTTATATTAACAGAGTTTTCAAATATATGCAAATACCTGTTGATCAAGAAAATTAAAATAAAAAATAGAGTTCTCTGTAAAAGGTTTAATGAGTTCTATTAAATACATATTTTCCAATTGAGTTATAATTTTAACTATTGGAATTATTATCCAAAGATTCATATAATTACTCAACAATAGATTCTAATTTGAAGCACAACTATTTTCGATATCTAACCTGTTCTAAAACGTGAAATCATTTATTAGGCACTTCGGATGACGTCATTGGGTCGACGTCAGAAGCGTGTTTCCCATCTGTGGAGTGAAGCAGGAAACGAGTTAAAAACAGCAACCAATTAAAATGTGAGGTAAATAGAGGACAAACGTCGTTCGTGGTGGTAGAAAATCTTACAAGGCATTTCGCTCAGAAATCTCCGAAATATTGTTACTAATTTTACGTATCCTGTTTTATAGCCAAATAGATTTATATTCTATTATCAATAAGAAAAAACTACTAGCAATAAAAAAACTATGGGTAACAGATGAAAATAGGGAATACCAAGAACAATTCTAAAGAACGAAATCAACACCAGTACTGTAATCTAGATATTCGTACGGCATCTTCGAATTCTAACAAACAAAATATTGCTTCTAATTATACGTATCCTGTTTTATTGGCAAATACATTTGACTGTCTAAGCAATTGCAAACACTAGGAAATATGCCAAAGAACTCGGAGTAGGAGCCTCGACAGTTTCAAGACATTTGAAGGAAATCGGCAAATCCAAAACTGACATTTCATACGGGACAGCCTGATATATTTCTAACAATGAATTGTTTTTCTTATTTTAATTAATACATTTTCCTAACAAATACAACATAATAAATCACAAAAATAAAAAGCAATAAAAAACTAAGGAAAAGAGACAAAAATTACCAAAAGAACGACAAAAACCCGTTCATAAGAACTAAACACACGTATTTGAAGATTTAAGCACTTATTTCTTCGATTGACATCCCCTAATCAAAAATTGCTTCAGAATCTTTTTTGTAGAGAATTTAGAAAGCTTTCAAATAGTTTCTATACTGTTATCAAAATTTCCCAACCTTGTTCGAGATATTAATGAAAGTATACAAAGTTCCCAAAACTTTTCATGTCTGTTAATAAATTATTTTATTCTAACCCTTCCTTAACTCCAAACGTAACAAAACTTTTAACATATTAGTTTTAATGAAAGTAGAACATGCAAAAAATGTTTCAACTGAATCCATTGATTCTAAGTACCCAAACCAAAAACGGTATTCAAAAACTATTTTTCCAATTTTCTCGAAAACGGTTAAAGCTATCGCCTTGAAAATGGTTTCATTCGTTTTCCTAGCCCAAGAAGCATATAAAAAGAGTACTTACAAGAGTATGAACTCAAAAACGTAAGCGTTACGATTTTTTTTGCGCGAATTTCGCCCCAAACGCCATCTTCCAGTAGGCGGATTTTGCTGGTTAACGAACTTGACCTTTCAAATTAGACGAAAGATTTTTGTACCAAATTTCATCAAAATCGGACCATTCGTCTCGGAGCTACAGAGCGAACAGACAAATATATATATATATAAATAAATATATACATATATATATATATACAAATTTTAACCACCGTTATTTTCGGTCTCTAGGGGTTCTGAAACGCGAAATTTTCTAGTCGGCACTTCCGGATTGTTTCATTGTATCAACCTTATAAGCGGGGTTCCTCCCTATGGGGGAGGGAGGAACCGCGCTAAAAGTTCAACTCGCGGGAACTGCGTCATCTTAGCGCGGTTCAGTTCATATTAGTAAAGGAATAGAAGCAGTTATTGGTAGGGTATGATCTTTCATTAAAAATATAAAATAATATCGGGGACTCCCCGTGGTCTAGTGGCTAACGTCTTAGATTCATATGCGGGAGATGGTGGGTTCGATTCCCACCGGCGCACAGTGTGTCGTTTCACGAATCTAGCTGGAAAAAATTATTTTTCGTGCATTTTACATCTGTATTGACAAATCAAGATATTTAATTCTAAAATAAAATAATTTTAATAATTAAAAATTGAATCACAGAGGATTGCAAGGAGAATAAGTGGAAAACTTAATTTCCATTTGAAACGAAAAATAATTTCTACGAATTCTACTTAATAATATAATAAACTAATACTATTAAATGATATTTAGAAGAAGAAGCAGCTACTGGGCATTTATTTATCTTTGTAATTGGCTTGCAATTTCGTGTCCGTTCTGGGCGTGTTGCTACTTCTGAAGCTGTCACCAAGCTGCAAGACAGCGTAATTGAACGGCGTCCGCAACTGTAGTTTTTTTTTTGTTTTAAACAATGCCTCGTCAAAGTTTTTCCGCGGTCTTCCTACTTTAGTGGAACGCTGCTTTGATTTTCCCGCAGCAACCCATTTATCAAACATTTTGTAGGCATAGGTAGCCAACCTCATTTTGATTTTCCCATCAAAATCGCTGGTAAGGTTTTCCAAATTAAATTTGGACGAAAGGAACTTAAAGAGTACGTAGTTCTTATCTTCCGTTGGGTGCTTCAACCATTCTTCAAAAAAATACCTCCTCGAAATAAAGTACTCTAAAATTAAAAAAAAATGTTGTACTCGAGTGAGCTGGCTGAAACACATCTCATTATAAATGGGGAGGGTTCGGCTATTATATATATAAAAAAAAAAAAATTAACCCTTGTACAAATGGGTAAAAGTCATTACTATCCCTTTAGAGTTATGAAACAAGGAAAGAATCATCCGTTCATCTTAAAAATATTTTTTAATATTGTTTGATTATGAGTCATAATTATTTAATAGAGAAAAATCAGCACTTGCTAGCATAAATAATATCAATCTTCAGCAATTACTAATTAATATAAAATTAGGAAGACTTGGATTTGTGTGTTAGAAATGATGTCTGGAATTCAACTGATTTATTCAATATTGATATGGATTCATTTATTTGGAGCTTATTACTCGCAAGGGGGACTGTTTCAGACGTAAACAAGTACTATATTGCAATGTTTTAGTGTATTGTTTACATCATTCCAATACCAAATGTTAGAATTCTGAACATGACTTTTGTCCACCTATTTAGCACAATCGAAACACTGTGCGGCAGCAGGACATTTCTCATCTCACGGCTCGTTGGAAAAATTCCTCGTTCCACCCTGGATGTTGGCGCTAATGCCTAGACGTCAACGCGCCATAAAAAAAAAACTCAAAGAGAAGGAAGTTTAAAGCACTACAACCGCAAACTGATAGTATCCTATGTAGAAAAGACAGACAGACAGGCTGGCTGGGCCAGGAGCGGAAGTGACGCCTGTGGGTCCAATGCCTTTTGTGGGATTATCAATGGCATGTGCCAAGGAAGCAATAGCAACAAAAGCCAGAAAGGATTTTGGAAAATCTTGGGAGGGCCGAAAATAGCCCATACGAAGTCCTTTATAGATTTTAACAAACTTGGTAAAAAGGACATTTTTCTGGATATGATTAGAAGAAATCTGAGGGAGGCGGTCGCAACGATCTCAGGTCATTGTACGATGAATAAGCATATGTATGTTATGAAGATGAGGTCTTCTCCGGTATGTAGGTGGTGCAAGGACAAGGAGGAGACACCTAAGCATGTTACATTTGAGTGTCTAGCATTGGAAAGGAGGCGATTCATGCATTTTGGCAGCCTTGGAGAGGATGAAATCAGGAGGTCGGCGAAGTCTGGCATTATCTGAGATTCATCAGGAGTTTGAGAGAAGCCTAAGCAGGCACACAGGACTCGCACAATAGGACAACGGCCGAGGTGCACCCCGCGCTTGCGGGGGTTTGGAGTCATAATCTAATCTAATCTATGTAGAAAAGACTCCCCGCTCTCTCAACGATCGCTCTAGGAAAAACTATTACCAATAACTAACATAAGATGCGAACTTGGGTCTCCTCGTGGTCTAGTGTCTAACGCCTTAAATTCTGGGAGAGCGACTGCAATTTTCTCAGCTCACGGCTCGTTGAGAAAATACCTCGCTAGAACATATCGATGTGCCGTAAAAAAAATGAAGAAAAACAATTCTTGCTTTCTTTTACTAAAATACTCAGCTTACTGATAAATACAATCTTAAATAATAACAAAAAAAAATAAAAAGTGAAGAACAAACAAAGAAAAAAACTGTTAAAATGAGCAAAACTAGCACTTTTGAAGTTGTATGCACTTATTACTCCGATTGAGTTCGACCCATCGAAAATTACTTGGGAACAGTTTTCCTAAAAGAATAAAAAAATAAATTAGTAAAAAGGGGCGCAAATGCCCACTTCTTTGATTGTTTTCGAGGAACCACACCTCTCTGTAGAAAATACGAAAACATATCTGAGTTAATCTCGCATTTTACGTACAGTTATTCGTAGATGACTTATAAATATATTAAACCTTTTCCTGATACGCTGATTTAGGTCGTCTCTGTTTCTCCATCAAATATGGTTTTCCGATTTTTCCTTAGAATTTTTTTTAATATTCAATTAGTTTTAATATTTTAAGGCCTGATCCCATATAATTTATAGTGGCAATTAAGTTGTTTAGAACAATAGAGTATCTCTTCTGTGCAATTAAAGACACCAAAACGAATTTCCTGGGATATGGCTTCTGATTTCTGACTATTCACTGTAGGGAAGCGACATTTTTTTTAAATATATTTTTTTTAAGTATCAATAAAAAGGATTTAAAAGTTTCTCTGATCACTTGTTTAAGTGAATATAGAAATTTCAAGGCAATGTAAACTTTTATCTTCAACTAATACCCCTAAATAAGTGTGTTGTCTACTAATTAACTACCTATGAACTCTACAAAACCATAATCATAAATTTCTAGGTGGATAAAAGAAGCTGAAAAATTTTTAGGATGGGCTCTTTTGATAACTTTTATTGCAACATCAATACTCCTTGCAGCGTCTGGTTATCTTCTCACGATGGTAAGTGAAGAATAGAATGGAATAAGCTTTTTCTACAAATTAAATTAAAATAACCTTCTTTTTAAGTAATGATATTTTAAAAAAAAATATTTTATACATTATAATTATAATTTTGTTTTTATCATAGTCTAAAATAATTTATGAAACCCTTCAACTTGGGGAATATTGTTCAATCTTCTCAAGTGACGGGTCTTTTTGCGAAGACCTGATCCAGTTACTTGTGAAGTATCTCTAGTGACTATAACAGTGATTCAGCGCACGCGCATAATACATTAGCTTTTCTATTGGCTGTTCCTATGGGTAATTCTATTGGTTGTTGCTGGTGGTAAAGTAACCTTTAATGCTCTAGTCAATCCAACTCGCAAAAATTAATAGAATTCTATTAATTTTAGCGAGTTGGATTGAGTCGAAGTATGAGTTCTTCTTGAGCGAGCGTAGCGAGCGGAAACGAATAGAAATTTTGCCCATAATGCGTAAAGAATATAAAATATAAATAGGTTATAGAACCACCGGCTCCGAATTTTTCCCATTGCAACGGCTATAACTACCGTAATTATTCAACTAACATCAAATGTGGGCATACCGTTGGAAAGTAGATTAAATATGTGATCTTCCTAATACAAACAAAAAACATTGGAGTAAATTCAATAGGAGAAAAATCAAGCCAAAGATAAGAGTTTCAAAAGTATCCGAAATTTGGTCGTTTTCAATCGCTTGTTTGTCTGAGAAAAAATAGGAATTTTGATGTGCACTCTTCGGGAAAAACTGCCTCAAAGTGTTAGCGTTTCAACGGTATACCCATTTTTTTCTGTCACTCTGACAAAAATGGGAGTAATTGAAGTTTGAACGTAAAAAAACATTGATTTTCAGAATCTCAATTTTCCCACTTAAACAAATCAGTTACATTTAGATGTGACCGATCGATTATGTTTAGTATTTTTCCTCCTCTGTCGAATTGTGACACACAGATAATTAAGGCTTTAAAAATCCCACTATCTCTAAAAAATGCTGGACGCTCGTCCATGGAGCGTTAATGAATTGTTTTTCATTCTAAATACCCTGGAATAGGAAGCCTAATACAGTATTAGGAGTGGTATCTTAATCCTTCCGTCCCTCCAATCTTAGGGTCGTCTGACTAAGCTCAGTTGTCTAGTGCTAACCTAATGTTAGAATGTTAACGGAGGAGCTGGCCGACATAATTTTCATTTATGGATACGCAAACGAAAAGTCACGAGAAGCCGTACGTAAGTATGTTTGGCGTTTCCCTCGTCGTCGACAGCCTGACAAAGGTATATTTCTTCGTGTTTTTAATCGGCTGAGGGAAACAGGTGCTGTTAGAGATAACCCTCTGGAAAGAGGTAAACACCCATCACAAAATGAACTGCAAATTTTAGAGATAGTGAACCAGGATCCTACAATAAGTACGAGGAGGATCTCTGAACAGGTTGGTGCTTTTAGTCTTGGAGGTAGCTAAATGATAATCAAATGTGCTGTGGACCTACTAATATCAAATGCTTTATTTTACAAGTTGGTGTTTCTCAACTTGTTTATAAAATATTAAAGGGAAATGACCTGTACCCCTACCATTTAACCCCTGTACAAAGCCTCCTACCTAGGGGCAGTGCCTCGAGGATGAAGTTTTGTCAGTGGTTACTGGATCAGGGGAACGGGTTCGAACGAAAAATTGTTTGGACTGATAAAGCAACTTTTACCAGAGCGGGGATCTTTAACATACGAAATACGCACTGGCCGGTACAATCATTTGCTATTTCGTCAATTAAATCATAACGAATTATTTATGTTAGTTAAAGTAATAACATTCCACGGGGATTACCAGCCATCAGTCCGAATTTCGATTCAATCTATCGATGTGACTCCTCCCGCAGCAGCTTATCGGTCCCGTTATACTTCCTGAGCGGTTGAACGCAGAGGGTAAGTACAAGACTTTAAACAAGGTTTAAAGAAATCTGTTTGATTTGACACGGAAATTCTTTAAGTTAAAATTATCCCCCCCCCCTCTTCTCATTTTTAGATTTCCTAGGACTTCCCAATGAGGAGTTATTATGTTTTTTGGAAAACATGCCGGTAAAGCGTAGGGGTAAGCTCTGGTTCCAACTGGACGGTTGTCCAATTCACAACCCCACGTCATCCGAAATTGGATGTCAGCCCATTTTCCTCACCAATGGATTCGTCGTGACGGGCCTGTACATTGGCCTCCCCGGAGTCCTGACCTGACACCTCTTGATTTTTAAGTGAGAGGAATTCTTCAGACATTAGTGTATGCGGAGGCAGTAAATACAAGAGAAGCCCTTATCAAGCAGTATTTTTCCTATAATATTTTGTTTGTACCGAAACGTTTCACAATTACAAACAGAACTTCATATTTTGTGGATACATAACCTAAAAAAAAAAAAAAAATCAGTCCCGTAACAGGCCACAAGGGCCCAGAGGGGCAGATACTGTAGAGGTATCTGATTCTTGACCATACGGCACACTAGGGAGATAGTGTGGTCAATAATATGCTCCGGCCGCCTGATTTTTCCCTTGCTGCTTCGACTGCTAGAGTCATTAGCATCAAGGTACCCATTGATAAATTAATTAAAAGCTGGGTTGGCCTAGGGACGATCTGGGACCCCAAATACAACCCTCGAACGACGGCACTAGAAGAAAAAATCTTTAGTGCGCGCTCGGGTTTTGAACCTGGTCCTCCAGTTCATTAGTCGAGTGCTCTACCACTGAGCTAACCTCGCCCCCGGATACATAACCTATTATACCTAAATTATACTACATTGTTCCAGATTACTGCAATGTGGGAGGCAGTTGCAAAATGCACGGCACCTCCGCAATGTTATGACATCTATAAGAAATAGATGCCGCCTCTGCATACAGCAAGAAGGGGGTCACTTAGAAAACTTTCTTAGGTAAATGATAGGTTCTGAATCTTACCTATAATTTAACGAGCTAGTTTTCCAAAGTAATCTTCATAGTTTTTTTTTTTTTTTTTTTTTGGAAGTTACTTATTTTCCTTTCCTATATTAATTTATTTTTGTCCATTCTGATTTTATTGTTTTATGTTTTTCTTCATATTTGAAATTAACTTTTCTTCAATACTATTAATAATTTTAAAATATTGATCGATTAATTCAGATGGAATTGGTAGGCCAGTGCTGTAGCCTGTTGAGCAAGGCAACAGCGTTCCAGCTGTGGGCGCCCTTTTGCTGATCTAGTGTAGTCTATAGTTGGAATATTGCAGTACCTACACAGCAGAACTAGCAGCTATCTGCAACACTCTGTATCAAAACATTAGCTACCCATCCAACAAATTCACCCTCTGTACTCACTCACTATCTGCAATATATGGAATACGGAACCTATTTACCCACAACCACCTAATAAATAGAATCCACAACAACTTCGTCACCCTAAAATCCATTGGAAAAGAAGTAGAACTAATCTGGATTCCCCCCCCTAATGAACTTGCAGACCGAGCAGCAAAGGAAGCAGCCCTATCTGAGATAGGACCTACTTTAATCACAACCAAATCAGACGTATACTCCTGGGTTAAAAAACAAGCATCAGATGACTTGACAAAAATGTGGTCAGAGGTCACCAATAGCAAACTATCAAACCCACTCCAAAAACATTTAAAACAGCATATCAAGAAATAAGAAGACATGAAACAGCACTAATCCGTTTACGAATCGGACACACTCGCTTAGCCCATTCTCAACTTATTACAAAAGAAGATCCTCCAAAATGCAACCAATGTAAGAAACAAATAACCGTAGTCCATATATTTGAAGAATGTCCCCGGTAGGAAAATCTGTTGAAAAAAACACAATCTGCAACGATCATTGGAGGAAGTACTCTGTGATTTAAGCAAAATAATCTCCCTCTTAATGTCATTTCTTAAGGATGCAAAAAAAGCATGAAAGGATGCTCCAGAAAATATGAAGCATTAAAAAATAAAAGAATAAAATATATATATATATCCCAGAAGGTGAAACAAAATTCAGTCTTCCCACAAATTTTCTTTATTTTTCACTAGGCCTTTCAACACAATTGTGCCATCATCGGGTGCTCCGTGCAGTGATAGTTGTTACCAGGGCTGTGTTCGGGCTAGGACTCTGTATGATTATATGATATATATATATATATATATATATATATATATATATATATATATATATATATATATATACATTTCGCTGAGCACCTATTCATTAATTTGCTGCTAATTAGCGTCAACATGCATGGATGTCCCATTACATTTGTTACGCGATGAAAATTTAACTTCGTATAAGGGCAGCCTTAAGGTAGAGCGGGGGTAGAGAAGGATTAATACAAAAAAAAATCCATTCAATGTATCCCATTTGGGAAAAACCTCAGATATGTATGTCTACATAAGTTACCAAAAATAAAAACGCCAGTATAAATCTGGACAGACGCCCTAATACCTCTCTTTTCCCATGAACCTACCATCCAACAGTCGCCAACTTCTGAACAGAACACTCTCTCAGGTCAGACACCCCCTCCAACCCTCAACACCTTTGCGAACGTTGTTTTTAAAAGGCCGTAATTATCTGTGTGTCACAATTCGAAAAGGGAGGCAAAATACTAAACATACTCGATTGGTCACATCTTAATGTAAACTGGTTTGGTTAAGTGGGAAAATTGAGATTTTTGGCTGAAAATCGATGTGTTTTTTTTTTTACGTTCAAACTTCAATTACTCCCATTTTCGTCAGAGTGACAGTAAAAAGTGGGTATACCGCTCGTTGAAAAGCTAACACTTTGAGGCAGTTTTCCCGAAGAGTGCACATCAAAATTTCTTTTCTTTTCTTTTTTTTTCTCAGACAAAAAAACCATCGAAAACGACCAAATTTCGGAAATTTTTGAAACCCTTATCGTTGGCTTGATTTCTCTTGTATTGAATTTACTCCAAGGTTTTTCGGTTTGTATTAGGAAGATTGCATATTTAATCTACTTTCCAACGGTATGCTTACATTTGATGTTAGTTGAATAATTAGGGTAGTTATAGCCGTTGTAATGGAAAAAAGTCGAAGCCACAATAACATTTTCAAAGCCAAAAAGTGGGAATTCTAGCGGAGAAAACGTAAGTAATCGTAGAATCGAACCCTTGAGTTAGGTGCAATAGAACGGTAGACATCCTGTGTATATATATATATATATATATATATATATATATATATATATATATATATTACCTCCTGCAGTTTAAATCTGCTGTCCATTCCCGTGGTACCCGCTCCCGTCCCTCCGATCTCTATCCTCCCACTCATAAAACAGCCTTCTTCGACCGTTCCTTCATCTCCCGAGCCTCCTCCTTCTGGAACTCTATCCCTCTTTCCATTCGACACTCTCCTTCCTTACCTGTCTTTAATCCCGCCTCTTTGCTTTTCTCCTATCCTCCCAGGAAGACGCTTCTTAAAATTTCACCACCAGGAAGACCTGATTACCTTTGTAAATTATATTGCTGTTTTTTTCTCGTGTTTATGCATTTTCCTAGTTTATATCTTTTTATAGCCCCCATTCCTTTAATATTTATTAAACGTTTTAATATTTATTTGTTTATTTAAACTCTTTAATTTTATTCCCATCCCCCTCTGAACATTGTATCATCATTGCCCCATTCCAATGAATGTACATATTTACTTATATTTCATTTTATTATTTAAGGCTTCACATATAATATTTGTATTAGTTGCTTTTTTTGTTTTGTTCTTTTATACTTTTGTTTTTCTTTTTTCATATTTATATTTTTAGGTTAAATTTCTTTATTGTTTATTTTGTACTTATTTTTATTCTTATGGGACGAAGTCCCAGAATAAAGTTTTTTTTCATTCATTCATATATATATATACATTAACGGGGGTCATTTTTGGTGTCCAATAGGTAGGATCGATAAAGATTTGAAGAAATTTTTCAAAAACTCCGCCATGAGTCCAACCTACTTTCCTTCGGAGGAAAGTGCTAAAAACGACAGTTTATCTCAGTCGAGAAATGCGTGGACAGACTCTGCGTTACCTCGAGGGGTCAAAAAATGGGGGCCTGTTATTTCATTATTCCACACAAAATCAGAGGCATACTCACTCCTACATTTTTGGGGTAGGGATTAAAGGAGGTGGGGTGCCATATGAAATGCTGACTTTTCATAATTCTTTTAGTTTTTTGCGTTTATCTCGGAAACGAATCAGAAACGAGATAAATGCCAAAGGACTTTTTTTTCTTCCTGTCTTCATCCTAGATCGATTTCCATTTTGCCATTTATTCCGGGGACACCCTGTATATAGCCTAAAACCAGCCAGCTCCAAGAACTATTACTTAAGAAGACTTTATTATTTGATTAGAGAGGCATTATTAAAGGATGTAATAACACTTATATCTTCAATATGCTGGGCATAAGACTTAAAAACCTATGTATTTTTTTCAGTCTCAGAATTCAATTTTCAATGCTTTCGTCCTAGTTCAAGTTCAGTTGTTAGAACTCATTCATTCATATCTTTTCTGTTGGTGGGGAGAGAATCTTGCAGAAGAAGTGAGTGCTTTTATAATACCCTTAATTTCATTATATATGTTAAAATATGCAGTATTTATTTAATTATTTATTTTTTAACGGTGCATCGACAAATTTGGGCCATTAGTGCCGACATCCAGGGTGCATCCAGGAATTTTCTCAGCGAGCCCTGAGTTGAGAAAATTCCTACGCGCCGGTGGGGATCGAACCCACCATCTCCCGCTTAGGAATCTAAGGCGCTAGCCACTAGACCACGGGAGATCCCTGTGGTATTTATTATATACATTATGAATGCTTTTAAATAGATCTATACATTTTTTTCATGGAAAATCAGTTTCTGCAGGTCATGTGCTATGTTTGTGGATGATTGGTATTTTATATCCTCAATATAAATAAATTTATGAACCCATTTAGTTGCAGTTGGGAAAGAAGCTAAATGAATTTCCCACCTTATTTATGAAACTCTGTTTGCCTGTTTATCATTTAATTAACTCTTTATAAACAGGAAAAATGTTAAAACAAATTATGTATACAAAATTAGAATCACAATTTGCATTGAAACTAAATATTTTATATAACTAATTAAATATAATTTTACCGTTAAAAATTATGAAACTTTCCGTTTTATAATACATAATCACACTTCTATTTACGACTAAACAGAATTTACTAATAAATTCTCAGATAAGTGATATTAATTTTATAACTTAACGTAACTAAACTGCTGTATTGAATATATGGGCATATATAAGGGGTGGCTGCAGACCGCTCCCCCCCTCCCCAAAATTTTGATTTAATCGATAAAATGTGTCATATAAACCTTAAAAATAAATTAAATAAGATCACTTAGTTCAGAAAACAATAGTTTTTTTCTGCGTGATAGTGTTTTAGTTGGCTAACTATTCCAAGTTCTAGGTTGTTAGTATTCCATACCATCCCAAATGCTTCCCCGAAATTATTTCCTATATGCGCCAATGATTGAATAAAAGAAAAAACTGCTAACATAACACAAAAGGTGGTGCTAATGACTTCAGCAGTCGGTGTACCAAAAAAAAAAAAAAAAACTAACATAACAAATAAAATTAAGTGGAGTCAAATTTAAATTCTGTAAATCATTTAGTTGAATAGATATTCTTATCAGTTTTCTTCTTCATCTCCAGTGTGATTGGTATCCACTCGGTCAATGCAGTTTTTGCAAACTAATTCCCCCCCCCAAAAAATATTTTAACAAAGATCCACCATTATAAAACTGGATAGTGACTGATAGGCTATAAGCTGATAGCAGCAATAGCACATAATACACAGTAATAGTGGGAACTAGGATAACCTACGGTGGAAAAAATAATCCTCTAAAGGCACCATAGACGACAAATATCTAAGCTTGCTGCACACAGAGCGGCCAAGTACCCCACATTAGGTTAACATTTGTGCTTTACTTGGCGTCAAGAAAAAGAACAGCGTATATTTTTTTTTTTTTTTCAATTTTTAAGGTTTAAAAATTATCAACTTCTCAATCAATTTTTAAGGTTTATTTATCAACTCCTAAATATGTGAAACTTAATGAACGACAAAATTCGCTATTATTATTAAACCTTTAAATATTGGTAAAGTTAATTAAATTAACTTAATTAATGCATTTCGTAATTTGCTGTTATCACAAAGAGTGCTGAGACTTCAAATTTAACTAAAACAACTCATATTATAATTTTTAATTTTTTTATTTTTTTTAGAGTTCTAAGCTACCAGTGACACTTTACAACATGCCGTGGATCCATTGCAACAAGAACTTCAAAACTGCATTGAAAATAATGATATGCAAAACTAACCAACGAGTAATACCTAGGGACCCCATTTTTAAACTGGAAGCTTCTTTGCAAACATACAAATCGGTAATTATAGGATAAGTTATTTAATAAACATTGAAATAAGCCGAAAAGCAATGTTCTCGTCACCAAATTCGGCTTGTTATCGAACTTAATCTTATGAATTAGACAAAGTATTATTATTAGATTGATATAACATATATACGTGTATATATATATATATATATATATATATATATATATATATATATATATTCATAGGAAGGAACCCCGCTTATAAGGTTGATCTCATGAAACAATCCGGAAGTGCCGACTAGAAAATTTTGCGTTTCAGAACCCCTAGAGACCGAAAATAACGGTGGTTTAAATTTGTGTGTGTGTATATATATATATATATATATATATATATATATATATATATATATATATATATATATGTGGATACACCATGTATGTAGTATCCACCTCGGCTACTCTCAGATATCCAGTTTCTTGGTGTTACTCACCCACTTTTAGATACCGACATTTCTCTCGAGGAGTTGGACAGAGCTTTGATGAGTCGTGAGAATGGCAATACCCCTGGAATTGATAAGGTCCCCTATGAACCACTAAAACATTTACCCCAAAACTGGAAACTTTTTACCTTGCGCCTATACAATAAAATTCTTTTTACTGAAGAGGCCCCTTACGGTTGGTCGAATTTCACAAATAGTATGATTTACAAAAAAGGAGAACCAAAAAACCCCGACAACTATCGGAACATTGTTTTGGCTAACTCTTTGCTGAAAATATTCACACAGATCCTATTAAATCGCCTGTCTGTTTGGACTGAAGAATCAGAAATAATACCGGAATGTCAATCAGGATTTCGTCCGAGCCGTGGATGTATGGACAATATATTTACTTTTACTTGCCTTATACAAATAGCCATTGCCAAGAGAAGAAAATTGTACTCCGCTGTAATCGATTTTAGAAAAGCATTCGACTCGGTTAATCACAACCTGCTATGGCTAAAACTCCACAATATGGGAATAAGTGGGAAATTTATAAGAATTCTCAAGACAATTTATGAGAGAGCCACGCTTACCATGGATGCGATGCCTTCTAACCCTGTAGAGATTACTTCTGGAGTTCTTCAAGGTGAATCACTCAGTCCTTTACTGTTCAACTGCTTTCTCGCTGACATCGAGGACTACTTTAGGGCTCATGGAAAATCTGGGTTTCAGCTTAATCAGAAGACGGACATCTTATGTTTGTTATATGCCGACGATGTCATAATATTTGCAGACAGTCACCGAGATATGCGAGAGAAGTTAAAATTGCTCGCCTCATACTGCAGGGATAACGGTCTAGTTGTTAACGCGTCCAAATCAAATATCATTAGATTTCAACAAGGTAGGGTAAAGAAAGAGCAGCCTTTTCTATTTAATGATGATGTAATTGAGTTGGTGGATGAATGTACCTACCTGGGAGTGCAGTTTTCAAGAACTGGAGTATTCCTAAAGGCTACGAATCGAGCAGTAGCAAGAACAAACCTCGCTAGCGGTGTGGTGAGGGATATATGTAGGAGGTCGAAATGCAACAGCTGGGATGCAAAGCTTAAACTCCATGAAGCGATGGTTTCCAGTACTCTGCTCTATGGTGCATCGATATGGGGTTTGCGCTATCTGGGCAAATTGGAAAGCTGGCACCTGAGCTTTTTCAAGAGGATATTAGGCCTTCAGAAGTCCACGCCACATTATGTAGTACGATCAGAGACAGGCGTTAAATCCATCTCCTGGAATATCCTAAAGCAAGCTTTGAACTGGATGGACAAAGTTCTAGACATGCCTACGGAGCGATACCCAAAGATATGCATACAAAAATTAAAGGAGCTTGCAGAGAGTTCACCAGAAAGAAAGAAATTTAACTGGTTCCTACAAGTAGATGAAACTATTACAGCATTCGAAACTGGAGCTATTCTTACTGACATTTCAAACTCACCGGCAAGAAGAAAAGAAATTAAAAGGTTAATGGCGAAATATAAAACTTTCCTATTGGACCAAGATAAAAACAGCGTCACTTTGTCTTCGTTCTGTCCCATGTATAGACTTGTTCTTAATCCAAACCACGAAACACCTGCTTACCTAAATATGAACCTCCCATTTCCATTTTATAGAGTAATAGCCCAAATTAGAACAATTAACAAAAATATGATAAAACTAAAATACAAAAATACTACAATATCCATAAACCCCAATGAAATCTGTCCAATTTGCAATAGTAATCAGTTAGAGGATATTTATCATTTACTAGTAGCATGCCCAATCTATAATCCTTACAGAATCTCCTATCTTCCAGACATTATAAACATCTCTCCCGAAAACCTGTTGTTTATTTTCCTTAACAATTTGAATGAGTATCAAGCTCGAAAAGTGTACTATTATACAATAGCATCCCTGAACCTCCGAAAATTCGCTCTAGAATATTGATAATGTAAGATATTTTAGGCTCTAAGTATGGCATTTCTTATTGATATTAATTATTATTGATTTACTATTCATTTCTGTTAAATGTTAATTGTATATATTTGTTAGTAAGCACACAACCCTTTGTATATGGCCATGCCCTAAAAGCAAAGTATGTAAATAAATAAAAATAAATAAATAATAATAAATATATATGTATGTATGTATATATATACACATATATATATATATATGTATGTATATATATATACATACATATATATATATATATATATATATATATATATATATATGTCTGATCGCTCATTTCCGCCCCCCTAATGGTCCGATTTTGATGAAATTTGGTAAAAAAATCTTTCGTCTAATTTGAAAGGTCAAGTTTGTTAACCAGCAGAATCCGCCCACCGGAACATGGTTTTTGGAGCGAATGTCGTGCGAAAAAAATCGTTCCGCTTTCTTCATATGCTTGCAAGTACTCTTTTTATAAGCTTCTTAGTTTGGAAAACGAATGAAATAATTTTTAAGGCGATAGCTTTAACCGTTTTCGAGAAAATTGGAAAAATAGTTGCTGAATAACGTTTTTGGTTTGTGTACTTAAAATCATGGGATTCAGTTGAAACATTTTTCGCATGTTTGAATTTCATCAAAACTAATATGTTAAAAGTTTGGTTGCGTTTGGAGTTAAAGAAGGATTAGAATAAAATATTTTATTAACAGACATGAAAAGTTGTGGTAACTTTGTATACTTTCCTTGATATCTCGAAAACGGTTCAGAATCTTGGTAAACGGAAGATTACCATTAGAAAGCTTACTAAATGCTCTATAAAAAAGGTTCTGAAGAAATATTCGATGGGGTTTTCATATTTGGAGAAATAAGTGCTTAAAACTTAGTTAGTTAATTTCGTTTATTTGAACGGATCTGTAATTGTAAGTATTAAAATGTAATTGTCAATAAAACAGAATACGTATAATTAGAAACAATATTTTGTTTCTTGGGATTCGAAGATGCCATATAAACATCTAGATTACTGTACTGGTGTTTTTAGTTCTTTTGAATTGTTTTTGGTATTCTCTATTTACACCAGTTTTTAATTGTTTTTTTTTTTCTTTTAAATCCATTGAACAGTAATATGAATTCATAGGTGAGGACCTAGGAGGCTTAGGGTGGGGGGCATTTTACCCTGTCCAGGTAGTGCCGAATATACCCTCGTCATCTGCAAGTCCTTGTCTAGAGTCATAAAGATAAGTTTCCTAACGACTTCAAGAATGAAGGATTTCTAATTTTTGCCAGTATCAGAACAGTTGCTCTTTACTTACCACAGTGGTACTGACGTACCGGTCTATACTAGTTGCACTCCACATGAGTATCTTGGTGTATACCACAGCGGACCGCTCATTATAATTTCATTTTAAACGTATAAAATACCTAAAAAACTTAATTTGTGTATAAATGTTACGTTATTTTAAAAGTCATACATTTCTGCTGACACGATACGTGTTAAGGTCGATTCACACTATACGTACCGTCACCTGCAGGCCACCGTCCAGCCGCCGACCGGCAAAATATTCTTCAATGTATTTCCAATGAGGTAGTTCACACTAGAGCGTACCGTCGCCGGCAGGCCCCCAGCAGGCCACCGGCTGACCAATCTTGCTACCGGCAGGCCACCGGCATTTTTTTTTTTACTGCATGTTATTATAAGTGCATATTTTCATTTATTCATCAATAATTTAATTTTATAATCAGTTTTTGATAAAATTATAAAAGAGGCAATGTATTTTTGTACCAAAGTTCATAAAAATTGGACCATTTTCGAGCGTTTGAGAGAGTGAACAGAAATACATATACATAAAAAAAAAATTAAAAACATTTTTGAAATGTCGAATTATATTTTTTTTTAACATTACAATTTTGTTGTAAAAAAAAAATAAAAAATTAATATTTCAAGATTTCAGAAATGTTTTAAAAAAAAATTATTTCAGAAAAGTTTGTCTTGAATTGATGAAGAATATATATACACACATATATATATATATATATATATATATATATATATATATATATATATATTAACATTTCAAAAGGTCAGAAATGTTTTTAATTTTTTTTTTTTTTATTGTTGAAAAAAAAAAGGATTTCAGAAAAGTTTGCCTCTCATACGCTCAAAAATGCTCCAGCATTGATGAAATTTGGTACAAAAATACATTGTCTATTGTATTATTTTATCAAAAACTCATGATCAAATTATATTATTGATAAATAAATGTAAGAATATACATAAAATGATATACAGTAAGAAAAAAAAAATTTATAAGAAAGGTAAGAAAGTCATTCAAGGCGCCGACCGAGACCGGCACGTCAGAATATTCTCCCCGAGACGGCCTGCATAGGTGGAATTCACACTATACGTACCGTCACCTACAGGCCACCGTCCAGCAGCCGACCGGCAAAATATTCTTCAATGTATTTCCAATGAGGTAGTTCACACAGGAGCGGACCATCAACGACAGGGCACCGGCAGGCCACCAGCAGGCAACTAGTCGGATTCTCGGAAAGAATGTTCTGACATGTCGGTACAGGTCGGTGCATGTCGGTACAGGTCGGTGCATGTCGGTACAGGTCGGTGCATGTCGGTGCCTGCACGGTGTGTGTGAACACTCTACCGGCACATTCAGTTCGGTTCTTACCTTTCTTAGAGAAGGTTCTTTTCTTACTGCGTATTATTTTAAGTGAATATTTTTATTTATTTATGAATATGGATGACGAAAAACTCATCGAACATGAAGAACTGTATAATATGGCTGATTATAAATGCGGTGAAAATTTACAGAAAGATAATATATGGCATCACGTTGGAAAGGATTTCATCACAGCAGGCATGAGACATACTTTATTAATAAATCATTAATTAGAAAACAAATGTATTGATGTTGCCAGGGGAATACTCCATTAGCAGAATTAAAAAAGGTGTTATAAGTTTCAAGCACTGTAAAAGCAGCTCCTTGTGCATTATTATATTGGAGTATTAATTTCGACTCTTCTCACAATTACAATACCATCGAGTTTTGACAGACCCCAGGGAAAATCTTTGACCTTCTGTAGGTTCTACACATAGAGTTATTATTATGAGAATTTCAAACATCAAGTCTAAATAAGATATATGTACATATATTGTATTTTTTTATTATAAATTGTACCTTGTATCTTTTTTTTATGTCTAAAATTATATTTTTACATTATAAATAAAAATAAATATGAAAATGTTAATGTTTTATTTATTTATTTATCCTTCCCTTAGACACCCTTTTCTTCAAGAGTAATTGCTTCTCGAAAGGCTGTTTTTTTATATTTTTGATAAAAGTATAAAATACTGCTCTTGAGGCATTCTGAAATATGTGTAAAATGAAATTTCACCACCTTGCAGCTCTTTGAATATTTTCCTACCAACTTTCTTTTTGATAATAATTCTTCATTCACGGCCTCTTATTTACATTAGAGGTTTCCTCTTCTTCATTCAAATTTAAAGCTATCATTGCTAATTTTGTATTATTTAATTTAGATATTGTTAGAAACTAAGTCAACCCGCACACACAACAGACTATATTCAAAATTATAACTATTACTTTTAATAATGATATTCATTATTCATGCATGCATTTTTTATAATTCTTTTTATTATTTACGTATGGGTTTGGTTGGACTACAAGACGTACAATTATCGCTGTTACAATTATAATTATAAGTTTATAATTGTTTATTATTTCAATTTATTTTTGCATAATTTCTTTAATTTGAGTTGTCCTTTGATTATCATGTATGTTTCTCTTGTGAATTCAGTCATACTTAAAGTTATTTTTCAATTAATTTGTAATGGATGAGGGCCAATCCGTAAAAACGGAGTTATAGTTCGACGTTGAAAGGGAGCAAGCTAATTTTTGCAGGAATATCATTGGAAGTCATTATACTACCATTATAGAGATATACGTGATTTGAAAATTTACCGGAAAAATTTTTTAAATTATTATATTTAAAAAAAAAAACAAGGCGTTAAATGTTTCAAAAACATTTTACAGATTGAAAATCGGTCAATTTGGTCGGGCTAATTTTTTTTAAATATTTGAAATATGTAATGTGTAGGGACCGGATTTTTAGGATAAAATAAGCATCTAATTAGGTTTATGCAACAGGCATTTTAGGTCTTTTTAGGTTTTTGTTTAAAAAATCGATTTAGGTTTTTTTAGGTGATAAAAATGTTCTAATAGGTTCGAAAATAGGTTCGATATATTATAATTAATCATCAATAATTTTTATTAATTTATCATTGATAAATTAATATGTATATTTTGATCATAAATAAAAATAAACAACAAATAACATTATTTTATAGAATAGTGCCTATATTGAGAAGGGGGAAAAATATGAGGAAATAAAAATAAAATATGAGTTATTTTTAAAAAAGAGAATAAGCAGTCCAAATATTCAACTTAAATCTATATAAATTGAATAAATAAATTTTATTATTAAAGCAATGTCAAAAAAGAGAAAAAAAATTAAATTATGAAATAAAATATACATTAATCAAAAAATAACATAAAATATGTTTAAAACAAAATAATGAAATCGTGGAAACATTTAAAGGGGAAAATATGAAGCTAAAATAGGTATTACCCCTTGTTACAGTAAATTACCATATAGGTGCCCAGATTTTCTACAGTGAAATATTTCCTGTTGTCTCTGAGAACAGACTTAAAAGCAGAGAAAGATCTTTCTACGTCACAAGACGTGATCGGGGCGTATTTCATTGCCGCGACTGCTGATGGTCCCCAAGGCAATGCGTCGTCAATGGAACATTGCTGACCGGAGAGTACAGAGGATACATTTCTCATTTTATCAAAACCAGGATTTCTCTTTAGAATTTTGCTCAATTTGGAGTTGACAGCTTCCCCTATCGGACCAGGAATATCTTTTTCTTACAACGGAGTCGATAATGGTGATCGCATCTATTAGCTCCTTTGTTGACAATTCAAATTTTCCAATGAGATTTGGAAGATCTGAGAAATGTGCTTTTAGGAATGCGAGTGCGCCACGAATCTCCTTGCTCTGGAGGACCATCGAAGCCTTAGAAATGGCAGCTGCTTCATTAATGTCCAAAGCCCCCACAACTTTTTTTATTTTTTCGAAGTGCTCGGCGTAATAAAGCGCTGGTAATAACGTTCCTGTAACTCTCTAACCTACCTATAAGATCAAAGAGGTTTAAACAGGACAGAAAACACACTCCTATGAGCGGAAAGAATTAATAAATACAAAAAGTCTCACACCAAATTTTCTCTGTATTTTCTATTTTAAAGATTAGGTATGTCTAGGTCATTACATCGTCATTTAGGTGATTTTAGGTCTTAACATCCAGATTAGGTTATTTTAGGTTTTTTCAAATTTGCAGGAATGATGCTACAAGGCTCGAATCATATAACTACCCGATCAGTATCCTGTTTAGATGAAAGGAAAAGAAAAGGTGAAAACCTAAGAATCCGGTCCCTAGTAATATGACATGGATTTTGGCACAATTGGAAAAATATTAATTTTTTCGTTACAACCTCAATTGTGAAATTATGTATGCAAAATCTAGCAGTTAATTAATTGAAACAAAATTTAGTGGATTGGTTTATTAGATTATGATAATTATTCTCCTAGAATATGAAAGACCTAAATGCACTTTAAGTTGCCGAATAAAATTATATACAAAATTTATAGTTTTAGCCCTATTTTTCATAATTATTGCTATTTTGCTAAGCCCCGAATACATTTTAACGTAACGTTATAGAAATTAATAGTTCATATATACATTTTTTTTATTTGGATTTTTATTGAAAATTGCTAATGATTCTGAAGAATAGAGACAATAGAAAAATATAAAAATAATACATATTCAAATTATTTATTAATTAAACAATTTATTTTCTCCAACTTACAATAAATCTCTCATAGCCTCAAATAAAGGAATTATTGCTAATTTTGTATTATTTAATTTAGACATTGCTAGAAACTAAGTCAACCCGCATAGAAAACAAACTGAGAGATGTTTTCTCGACGTTGATGGACGGTGGCCTGTCGGTGGAGATCCGTATGGTATGAATTGGCTTCCATCTTGCCGGTCGGCGGCTGGACGGTGGCCTGCCGGTGACGGTACGTATAGTGTGAATCGACCATTAAGGGTTTACAGCTCTGGCGGGGTTACATCATAGCGCGGTTCCTTCCTCCCTCCATAGGGAGGAATCCCGCATATCAGGTTCACCTCATGACGCAATCCGGAGGTGCCGACTGGAAACAATCACATTTCAGAACTTATACATCACGTAAATAACCGTAGTTCAAATATATATGTATGTAAGGATTAGAATAAAATATTTTATTAACTGACAAAAAATGTTTGGGATCTTCGTATATTTTGCTTAATATCTTCAAAACACTTAAAAAATTGTGGTAAGTTCAAAGTATACTAAATTCTCTACAAAAAGCAGATTTCGATGGGGCGATGTCAATTGGAGAAATAACTGCTTAAAACCAAGAAAGTGTTAGTTTTGTTCATTTCAACGGGGTTTTGTCACTGTTTACCTCACTGTTGTTTTTAATTTTATTTAACGGTGGAATGAGTATTTTAGTTAAGCTAAGATAATAAGAAAAATGTAGGCAATAGTGTTTTCCTTGAGCGAGCGTTGAGGTGGCCTAGAGTCACTTCCACTTACGACACTGTCAGTTTCCATATGTGGCGCCTTAAGCTTCCTTCTCTTTAAGATTTTATTTTATATTTTTAACGAAAGATCAAAACCTACCGATAGCTCCTATATTCCTTTACTAATCGCACTAGGGATATGAACGGAACCGCAGCTAAGATGATGCAGTTTCTGCGAGTCTGACTTTTCTTTATTTTTATAAATAGATGAGTTCATGCAGGACCTCGGATATTTTTAGAACTGAAGCAATTTTGACTTCATTTTCTTGTTTGTAGCGTTTCTTATAACTATGAGCCCAAAGACCTCTTTCGTCTGAGAAAGATTGGCTACAAATTTCGCAAATGGTCAGGGACGGGCCGCTATTCAAACTAATTTCATTAAGACGTGATTTGGATCTAGCTTTTCATAATGCCTCTTGCCTGGAGTCAAATATTATTCCTTTAGTTATTTACATTTTTATTCATTATGCTAATTAATAGTTATCTCATGTTCGGCAGGGAATGCCATTGCTTCCATGAATGTAAATTAAATTATATGTGTCGATTGAATATTTAGGTAATTTCATTCGTGCGCTGAAATCGTCATCAAATATCTACTCATGCCACATATAATTAAAGTAATTTAAATTAATTTTAATGCTTTTTGTGTGAAATTGGAGGTTACTTTCTTGAAAATAATCTTGTAATTTTACTGTTCTAATTTAACAATAATCATTCAAAATATATAATGAAGATAATATTTATAAATTAGTATTTCTATGATATTATATTAGTCGAATAAAAAACACTTTTAACTGAAAAATACAAGTAAGTATGTTTGATATTTGAAGAATTGCAAATCTAATGTTTTTAGCGCTTTCTATTGGGGTTGCACTCATGAAAGAATTTGGAAAATTATTATCTGTATACAGGGTGTCCCGTAAATGTCCAGTCATATTGTGGGAGGCGATAGAGGACCTTTAGGGGAACAAAAAATGTTCTATGACGAGTTTCCGAATTCTCACTCATAAGGGAGACAACGTTATTTTATAGTTTTATCGAGACAAACGTGGTTTTTAGAAGAATACTCGTTGTAGCTCCGGCCCAGGTGGTTCTACTAGAAAGGAAGTGAAACCAATCGAAAGCTGAGTAAATTTACTATAAGACTAGTTGATAGCAAACGTAAAAATGAATGAATGTAAGTATGTCTATCTTACCAAAAGAAAGCTATTCTAAATTTCCTCACATTTTCTTGATATTTCTTTCCAGCGTTACTCCTCAATGGGCAGGATCTGAGATTTCCGGGTTTCAGAAAAACTTCCTCATTTAACTAGCTTTCCATTGATTTATCACAACCCTATTTTATTGAAGTATATGAACAATTTAGGAACAAAAGTTTAAAAAAAAAAAACATGGATCTGTGAAAAGAAAATTATATTTTTTTCTTCAGTTTATTCAAAAAGCTTAAAAGAAATAATTGTTTTTATAAATATTTACTTAAATATTAAGTAAATAAAAAAAAATCCTAAAACAGTAAATAAATAAAATACACATTTATTTTGAATTTGTTAATTCCAGTAACTAATACTGGGTCCGCGAGATGGCCATTAATGAACCCCAACCGTACATTAAACTCAAAAATTATTATTTTTACCTAGATCACGCATTTGAACACATTTTTACAGGACTATCTACATCTTATTTATTAGGGTTGGGATGTTTAATTATCACAACAAACACACATGGGCTCACGAGAATCATAGGACTGTTCACCATTCAGCTAGCCATCAGTATCAATTCGAGGTAAAGCATTTGTTTTCTAATTATAAATACCTGTAAAAATAAAGATAGTTAAATGAGGAAGTTTTCCTGAAACCGGGAAATCTCAGATCCTGCCCTCTGAGGAGTAACGCTGGTAAGAAATATTAAGAAAATGTGAGGAAATTTAGAATAGCTTTCTTTTGGTAAGATAGACATACTTACATTCATTCATTTTTTCGTTTACTATCAACTAGTTTTATAGTAAATTTACTCAGCTTTCGGTTGGTGTCACTTCCTTTCTAGTAGAACCACCTGGGCCGGAGCTACAACGAATATTCTTCTAAAAACCGCGTTTGTCTCGATAAAATAATGAAACGACGTTTTCTCCCTTATGAGTGAGAATTCGGAAAATCATTATAGAACATTTTTTGTTCCCCTAAAGGTCCTCTATCACCTCCCACAATATGACTAGACATTTACAGGACACCCTGTATATACAGGGTGTTCAAAACTCGATTGACACCCCCCTTTTTTCCCACAATTTTTGAAATTTAAAAACGAAACTTGGTGGGTCTTAACGGGGTCAAATGAACTTTCATTGGACCTAATGCACGACCTCGCAACTTTCTCCAGTTCTTCTCCAGAGACCCTAACTCTGGAATCTCCAATGGAACGGGATTATTTTTATGACGGATTATTGTAGAGAATTGAATTTTATGTCAATTTTAGATTTGTCATTTCTTCGCTAAAGCGCACCAATGAGTAACAAATTGTCCAAAACCTATAAAACCCTTATTTTTGTCATGTTTCTGCCAATAACGTAGAAAGTATGCCCGTAATGAAAAAAGTATTTGATATGAATGTTGTAGAAGAATAAATTTACTTCCCAAAAAGTACCTTTAAATGGCTAAAATGTTAAAATGAATGGAGCGAAACACACTTTTGTTTTTGAAGTTGTCCAATGTGATCTACGCTTCAGTAACACATTCTTATCAGGAAACAAGCAAACTCATCATGTCACTTCATCTTCATTATCTTAATTACAAAGCTTATTTAAAAAGGTTTAATTTAGAATGTTTGTCTAAAATTAAATGATATATTGTACTCAAAATATTTTAATTGACTAGGAACTTAAATAAAACATAACATATAAATATTATCAACAATTTACATATTTATAAATGTTGAAGTATTAAAGTGGTTGAACATTTTACAGTGAAACTTACATATGGTCTACAAGTGCTGGAGGCACTGGGATAACATTTCATTGCTTCTTAAAATTTCATAATTGGTTACCACGTAATTTCTCCCTTTTGGAGTTATGGGAGTCTCAGTACATAATAAAATAAAATATAAATAAAAAAAATTATACATAAAAAAAGAGGGGAAAACTTTAACTTTAAACTTAACTTGGCACACAGGTAGGCCTTCATACAGGAAATCTCGTAGGCTAGGTCAAAATAGTCAAATTTCAAAATTTGGTCAAACGTTTTGTTCAAGAAAAATTGGCTACACTAAACCATTCAAATTCTGACGGCCATTTTGAATCGACAGCTATTTTGAATGATGTCTCAAATGTATTTGTTGATGTTCTTGATAATTAGAATAACTCGAACTCATTGATTACTTTACACCATTATATAATGCAGTTTATTTCAATTTTATATCAACAGTCACTGTCTAACTAAGGAGCGCTGGCCTTTCTTTGATAAGATCTATCTACTCGCAGGCTGTCGTGCTGGTCTCTGTCGGCTGTTTCCTGAATTGCTGTGGTGCTGGTCTCTGCCGGCTGCATTATGAATTACTAGACAGATATAAACAAATTCACATCGTTTGACCGATTTTGACGTAACTGGGTAAACAAGTAGACCTTGATACGGGGAGAGTCATAGGCAGAAAGTAGGTGTAGCATGGCACACTGTTTAACAGCTATATATATATATATATATATATATATATATATATATATATATATATATATATATATAATCATAGGTTTTATTTAACAAATTATTCAGGAATACAGTGTACACTACCCATCTTCTCAGGAATGTGCTTAGTTATTCAGCTCCTGAGTAATAGCTTTATATCTTTCTTTCATTGTATACGGCTTGGGGTAGGCATAGAACAAGGGGTGCAGCACTCAACTCGTATATTGGAGAATCTGAGTTCAAAACTCAGGCATTCATTAAAGCTTTTATCTGCTAGTGTAGCCATTCAGTGGGTCAGAATCAGTATTCTAGACCAGCCCTAGGCTGCACCGAATCAATACCTAATGACATTAAATAAGAATATCACGAAGAACATCAAAACTGAGCCTAACAGTACAACTGACACCTATTTTCATTATTATTTTCCCATTATCTTTGACTTTTAATAATAAATGCTTGTGCTAAGTAGAGGATGTTTGATTGATTCTCATAATCTGTTGATCTTTTTTTTCAGATAATAAGTACTGCATATTCATACTTTAATTTATTGAGAAGCATGAACTAACAAAAGAAGATATATTTGAAAGGAGTAAACAGAGAAATTATATTACAGAAATAAAATAAAAGAAGTAGAAAAATTTATTGAGGTATTATTCCAAAACATTTTGCTAACCCCCACAAAATCTGAAGAAATATATGAAGATTAAATATACAAATTTCTCATATACAAACACCATTTAGATAGAAAAATATTTTAAAAACTTTAGTAATACAATAATATATAAACGTTTATAAAATATGAAAAACTTTTTTTAACAACTAACAGCAAATTACATTAAAATATAGACATTAGAATCTATTCAATATTTTCAATTGATCAGATCTATAAAAATAAACTTTATAAACACAACAGTATCAACAAAAATAAATTACAAGAATGAACACAGGAAATGCATATCACAAAATCTTCTTCAAGAATATATATATATATATATATATATATATATATATATATATATATATATATATATATATATAAAATTTGCTTAATTCTGAGGATATTTCTGAAGACTCAAATTCCTATTTTTGTAATTAAATATTTTGCAAGAGATAAAACTTGCAGTTATTTATTGTATTCATGTATTTTCCAATTGTTACAGATGATGATGTTATAAAAAAAGAAACCATAACAGTTACAATTTAGGTTCAGTGTACATGGACAATAAAATGTTCTCTGGGGTATCACATTTTCCTCTTTTATTAATTATTCCGAAGTCTAGACCATTAATATGCTTAGCACGAAGCCCATCATTGATCTAAAAAAAAGAATAATACATTTAGATATTATAATAAAAAATTATGAATTAATAATTAAATACATAGTGAACCTAATAATGTCCATTTGAATATAAAATTAAATCTATAATTCATTTATCAAAACCCAAATCTTTTCAATTTTTGATCAAACAGTGAATTAATTAAGACTCGCAGTAACAATCAAAAAGAAAACAACATATTTTACCTAAGATTTAACGTTATGATGTTTCACAGAATGATATTAGAAAAAAAAATGACATTAAATTTATTTACAAAAAGTACTAGGCTTATTCACTAACATTGATTTGTAAATACGACCAAAGCATTGTGAGTAGCCTTTCATAGGCGAAGTTCAGCTTTTATGTATTGTAAAACATGTTATCATTACTTTACATTAAATGGTATTTATTGGTGTTACCATAAATAGGATGTAGGGGCAAACAAAAAAATAAGAATAAGCTATAATAATGGTATAAATGAGACAAATTTAAATAAATGCATACCAAATTGTGAATGTTAAGAGTATCAGAAGTCACAAGTAGCTTATTAGCTGAATTTAGAGATGTGGAATCCAATCTTTGATTGCTTAAAGTCTTGCCACCTAATAATGAAGGAAATGATCTTCTTGAACAAAATTGCACAATGTAAATATATATTAATAGTTCTTAATGATGATATTAGATATAGACAGGGCCCCTTTAAGGGGGAAAGCAACTCGACTTAAAAGATCTATTGTGCCCAAATGATGACATAAAGAATATATTGTAATAGTTTCATTATGGGACAAAGGGAACAATCACTTACATGGGGAGTATACAGTGATGGGGTCACGGAGCTTGTCCACTTTTTTTCTGGTGATTCTTCATCAAAAAATAGTTGACACGTGTCCCAGCATTCCGTCCAATGCTCCTTATGAGCCGAGAAATAAAATAAAATAGGTTGAACATTTTTTATTTAATAGAAAATAAATTTGTTTTTAGCACATTGAAAAACCCATACATTTAAATTTTGGGAAAATTACAAAAATTAAAAAAAAAAGTATTTTAAATTTTGCTAAGGGGGACCATCAAAATTTTGTTAAAGATTCAACAATCCGGCCATATTTCAAAGAATATTTACCCGATTCAAACCAAACTTCGACGGTCAATAAATGCCCTAATGTGACACATTTCCTTCCAATCGGGGTGTTCCTACGTGTTCTTGGATCAACGTTATACGCAAAAAGTTTTCATTTTATTTTTATTTTGAGAACCATTTTTTGCAAGTACCTTTTGAGATAATACAATAGTCATTTATATGGTTAGAAAAACAAGTCTTTCTTCCTGTAAAAGATTTCAATGACGGAAAAATCGGATTATCTCAAGTGGAGTTATTGAATTTCAAAACGTCACGTTACTTTTTCGCTTACGAATGTTTAGTATCTTCCAGACTGGGAAAAATCATTATTTTTTGTTTTCAATGGTATTCACCGCATTCACTTGAAAACGTAAGCATATTTTTGAATTTAATTCACGAAATATAAATTATTGTTTAACGATTATATTTTTGTTTTAATCTACTCTATAAAAAAAATGAATAGGTGAAAGAATCATGGTGATATCATTTTCTAAACTCAATATAAAAAATAAAGCACTTTCACCCTATTTTATTTTATTTCTCGGCTCCTAAGGAGCATTGGACAGAACGCTCGGACACGTGTAGACTATTTTTCGATGTATACTCCCCTTGTTAGAGTAGAGATGTGGTTGGGTAAGGGGGGGTATACTCCCAAGCGCACATGAAGCCCAAAAGATTGAATGTTAGAAAGGACAGGTGTAAATTTTAGAGATGCAATGGACTAAAAATGTGGCTGGATGAGCAGAATATGACTTCAATAAAATAAATAAATAAAAAAAGAAACAACAGATATTGTTTGTTTTCAAAACACATTAGGGATTTTTGGAGTTCTGATTTTAAATCTGCTATTATTTTTGTGAACAAAATGTATAATTTGAGCATATGATTGAATGTTGAATTGTTTAATCATTATATTTTTCCTTTGATCTACTCTACGAAACAAATGAATTGGTGAAAGAATCATGTCGATATCATTTTCTAAACTCGATATAAAGCACTTTCAACCCATTTTATTTTATTTCTAGGCTCTTAAGACGCATTGGACGGAAAGCTGAGACAAGTGTCGACTATTTTTCGATGTAGAATCACCAGAAAAAAAATGGACTAGATCGGTAACCCCACCACCGTACACTCCCCTAGTTAGTAACATTGCAATCAAGTGAAATTACTTGAATAAATTTCATAGATTAAAGCTTTTTTAACATGGACCCCTTCTGCTGTGCATTTGAGTCAGCTGTTCATTACAAATATAAAAGAGCATAACTACTCATGTTTATACAGTAGACTCTCCTTACCTTAATCCGGCGTTATCGGGACCGGAGTACAGTTGGATTAGAGAAAACGCTGAATTAGAGGAATTCAGTTAGAAGTCTCTTACATATTTGAAAGACCTTATTTGAGGATATAATAATATTTATCATTTTAAATATTTTATATTTAAGTAAAATTTAGGTACTTAATTATAAAATGAATTTAAAATACGTAAATCCTTGCTGGTTAAATATCAGACGTTTCTGTCACGGGTGCCTTAGTAGAAACATAAATTTTCTTAGTATAAAGTTCCTGCCTCAAAAACAAAACGTATATGCCTTCTTTGACTTCCATTCAATGATACACCACGAAAAAACTGTTTGGCTAGCTAGGAAGGGAAGGTTTTTTAGGAAACCTCGAGCCAGTGTAGCACAGGTGAGTTACTAGATCCATTACTCATTTCTCTTGGAGACCACTGGATTAGAGAGAGCGATGGATAAGGGAGAGTCTACTGTAAGTGGGAAGTAAGAGGACTTATGTTTGGAGCTCGCTGCACCATCACGGAGTTTATCCAAAAATTTGCCATAAAATTCAAAATCAAACAAGGAGTTTGACAAATCAGCAGAACTATCCTGAAGGACTCAATTCAGATGGTGAATTACCACCTTTATGGATGAGAAAACGGATATGATAAACGAAAAATGATTTTAAGTTTAAATGTAGTAAATAAAATAAACAGACTACTGAGGTTTCCAAATTTTAATTAAAATAAATATTCATGGTAATAACGTATATCATTTAGAGGTTCTAGAAAAATGTTTTTTTAAGCATAAAAATAGTTTCAAAACTTACAGAATAATGTTTTATCTTCTTCTTCTTTGAACATTTGTACCTTGGAATGATCATTTGAGGAATCAACCTTTGATATGACAAGCCGCTCTTTCAAAGATGAAAGATCTGTTTTATTAAAATCTAGTTTTATTGAAGCAGTAGGTGGTATTGATTTATCCACCACTTTATGCAAATCAATATAAGCACCTAGGAAAAAAAAATCGATTAAAAGTTATTAGATTAATATACAAGAAACAAACCAAAACTCAGAAGTAATACCAGAAACAATTTTTTCTTCTGATTGATTTAACGTTTCAAAGTGAACTCTATTTCCTTCTAGCCACATCATTGTTTTTAAACTATCTCCTGGAATAAATGGTTTCACAAACCTAGCCTGAAAATATGTTTAACATTATTATAAAGTATAAAATAAATTACAAGTAAAAGTAAAAATAATGAATATCTAATTACTTTAATTGATTTGAAATAGACTGGATTATTGTCAGCATATCGCAATAAAACATGTCGTGCTGAAAATCCTAGAGTGCATAAGCCATGAAGAATAGGTTTTTTAAAGCCACCAATAGCAGCAAAATCTGGATCGATATGCAGAGGGTTAGAGTCACCACTTAATCTGTACAGAGTTGCCTAAAACAAAGAAATACAAATGCTGTCACATAACAGAATGAAAAATTTACTTTTTATAAATAGAGTAAGCCTTTTATAGGCTTCACTTTGAATTATTTTTTTCTATGTGTTCAACTGTGTTACATCAATATGAGGAGGAAGAAAAAAAGGAGTTGTTATCCCATATCAGAAAAGTACAGATCAAAATGAAAAATTCTGGTATTCTATAATGATCAAGAATTGAAAAGGAAGATCTGAAAAAATCCACTGAAAAGTATATGAATTCTACATAACTTGACATCCACCACTGGTGTGAAAACCAAAATGATTTGATTATTTTGGCTGTTTCATTAACTTGTAGATGAATCATTAACAAAGTGGAAACATTTTAGTCATTGGAGAATACAAAGTTTATTTGAGCTTTAGCTAAGAAGACAAGGAAAATTATTTCAAGAATCTTTAAAGTATATTTCAGCTCATTAAATGGCTTCATTTCTGAAGAACGGTCGGCATTGTGGGGACTCGGATGCCGGCCTGGCCGCCAGATTCTTGATGGACCGTCAGAGGTACAGATGGCAAACCTTGTCCCTGCAGCACGGCTGGTGGTGCCACGGTGGGCTCGGGGTCCGGCACGGGGCCACACTTACTCCTTACCTCCCTCTAATACCAGATTTCTTATCTTGTTTCCAATTAATTTAAAAAAAAAAATGAATCCAGGCTCTGGTAACCTAGACGTTAAGCGTCTTAAAAAAATAAAAAAAATTACTGAAGAAGCTGAAATGCCAAGAATGATTTCTGAAATAATGTGAATTTTCTACTTATCTAAAACCAACTGAACTTTGGATACCTTATTCAATTACTCATGAATGAAAATTATGTAGGCATATTCAAATTATTCTTTGAGGCAGGGATCATCCATCGCCAAGTCCTTGGACAGCATCACCTACTGGCCCACCAGGTAGGGTGAGATCTGATGCTCACACAGTACACTGACATCACCCTCAGGACAGTCAAAGGAGACTAGAAATAAATACTCTAGGGTCAACTCCCCTTGATAACTCCCCAGAAGAGATGCTCCAGATGGTGACAAGAGTCAGTATGCTCAAAAAAGGCAGCCCCTTCACCTGACTTTGGAGCACTAGGCTGATACCCTGCTCTCTTAAGGAAGCCAGATTGATCTTAAGAAAACAACGCAGGAACCGTCATTATGGACTAAGAATAGCTTTTTGGAACATTTTATATCTTTACAGACTAGGAGCCCTTTTTATACAACTTGACATCTATCGAG
>OX328132.1:25395136-25582780 GCA_946811695.1 Gonocerus acuteangulatus
AAATCGGACCATCAGGGAAGCCAGAAATGAGCGAACAGACAAATATATATATATATAAATATATATATATATATATATATATATATATATATATATATATACAAATTTGAACTACCATAATTTTCGGTTTCCAGAGGTTCTGAAACGCAAAATTTTCTAGTCGGCACTTCCGGATTGTTTCATTGTATCAACCCTATAAGCGGGGTTCCTCCCTATGAGGGAGGGAGGAACCGCGCTAAAATAATGATTTTTCCCAGTCTGGAAGATACTAAACATTCGTAAGCGAAAAAGTAACATGACGTTTTGAAATTCAATAACTCCACTTGAGATAATCCGATTTTTCCGTCATTGAAATCTTTCAAAAGAAGAAAGACTCCTTTTTCTAACCATATAAATGACTATTGTATTATCTCAAAAGCTACTTGCACAAAATGGTTCTCAAAATAAAAATAAAATGTAAACGTTTTTGCACATAACATCAATCCCAGAACAGGTATTTTTTGCAAGTACCTTTTGAGATAATACAATAGTCATTTATATTGTTAGAAAAACAAGTCTTTCTTCTTTTAAAAGATTTCAATGACCTAAAAATAGATTATCTCAAGAGGAGATATAGAACTTCAAAATGTTACGTTAATTTTTCGCTTACAAATTGTTAGTCTCTATCAGACTGGGAAAAATCATTACTTTTTGTTTTCAATGGTATTCACCGCATTCACTTGAAAACGTAAGCATTTTTTTGAATTTATTTCACAAAATATAAATTATTGTTTAACAATTATATTTTTGTTTTAATCTACTCTATAAAAAAAATGAATAGGTGAAAGAATCATGGTGATATCATTTTCTAAACTCAATATAAAAAATAAAGCACTTTCACCCTATTTTATTTTATTTCTCGGCTCCTAAGGAGCATTGGACAGAACGCTCGGACACGTGTAGACTATTTTTCGATGTATACTCCCCTTGTTAGAGTAGAAATGTGGTTGGGTAAGGGGGGGTATACTCCCAAGCGCACATGAAGCCCAAAAGATTGAATGTTAGAAAGGACAGGTGTAAATTTTAGAGATGCAATGGACTAAAAATGTGGCTGGATAAGTGTGGATTCATTATTCACTATTGCTAACTGTGTTCGTAAAAAACGGGTGGATGAGCAGAATATGACTTCAATAAAATTATAAGAAACAACAGATATTTTTATTTAAATTGTATGAAAGAAATAGGTACACCCAAAATACTTACCACCACAAATAACTACAGCATTCTTTCCCTTGTCAAGGATATCAACAATGCTCACTTCGCTTCTAAGCTTATTCTCAAGGGGTAATGGCTTGAATATTTCTAAATATTGTTCTCCATGAAGAACCTAAAAAAATATTTATCATAAAGAAACGGTTGTTTTTTTCTTTTAACATTAGCCATATTTTTTTATTGTGTAAAAATCTAACAATAAGGTCAGTTAAGTATTTATGAAATAAAAATGAAATACAAAGCTACTGTGAAATTTCTTTATGAATTCATTAGAATTCTAAAATAAATACTAAACCAGTCTGTAGAAGTCCTCAACAGTACTGTAGTATGTAATTAACTAATCACTTTTTTTTATGTAAAAAAATAAAGTTGTAATCCATTTTTTAAATATCTCAATGGTTTTCACAGTACGATTTGACATAAGCCATCCTCCTGTTAATTTTACGTATAAATTAATCTTTCAATCATTTAGAACTAAACACACAGGGGTCTGGACCCTTAACACCTTGGCTGCGGATGACGCACATCTGCGTCATCACAAAGGCACTGGCTGTAACGGATGACGGACATGTTCGCCATGACGGCTAACTGGCAAAGCTCGAAGAAAAAGAGGTGGGGTTCAGCTACAAACCTCCAGGCTGGCTTATTATAATTTCCGTCGTCTCAGGAAGTGTCTCGAGTGTCGCGTTTCTTCACTTCACTGAGTAAATACATGTTTTTACTACAATTTCTTCAAACCGGTTTATTGTACTGTTTTTTTTTTTTTTTTTTGTTTTTTTCTTTTCAATTGTAATTAGAATATTTTTTAACATTAAAAGAATTTTTTCTTTTAATTCTACGTTTAATTTGTTATGCTGTTCGGTTTAGATGTGGAGCACTATCTATCAATAAATAAATAATTCTACGTTTATTTATGTTTGAGAGTAGTGGAAAATAGTTAGTTGAAAATGTTGCTCTAATTAATTTTGTTAGTGAATTACGTACCACTTATTGTTTGAGAGGTTTTGTAGTTTTTTAATTATTAATTAATCTATTCAAATTTGGTATTGTTTTTAGTTATTAGAAAAAAATAAATAAATTATAAGAATATTTATGCTAGTGAGTTAGTAAGTTGAATGTTGCTCTAATTACTTTTTTTAGTGAATAACCTACAACTTATTGTTTGTACAGCTTTTGTTGTTTTTTAATTATTAATTAATTTTTATTTGAATTTGGTATTGTTTTTAGTTATTAGAAAAAATAAATTAAATTATAAGAATATGTATGCTAGTGAGTTAGTTAGTTAGTTATAATTATGTGGAACTAATTATTAATAACAGTTACTTGTTATTCGAGAGGAACAGCGGTAGTAGTAATATGAAGCTACAGAACTTTAGGGATAAAGTGATAAAGAGGCTGTTGGACCACCATGTACTACCAGCGGAACCACGCCCACGAAGCTTGGGAGACCACCTCTCCATCAAGGAAGCCAGGAGCTTACGAAAACCTTGCAAACAGTGCTATTCAAAGAATATCAGAAAACATGTTTCGTACACATGCAATTAATGCCCTGGAGAGCCAGGACTTTGTCTGGAAGATTGTTTATCCAAAGTAAAAATCATTTCGATAATCTAAATCTGTATAAATATTTAATAACAATAGCCCCTGTGTGTATGGATATATTATTAAATATATGATAATAATCATAACTTAGCATTTTTAATTCCTTTTTACCAAATATATAGAATACAACTATTATGGCAAAAAAAAAATAATAATAAAATTGGTAGCCAATTCACTTTTCTGAGTATTGATGTTTTATTCTATATAATTATAAATTATAGTCAGATATACAAATAAAATATGAGATTAGCTTTCTTCATAAATTTTACTTGGTAGATATACAAACAAGAAATGAAAGGTATATCATTCTTCTCTTATTCTCAACCGTGAACTACGTAGTCTAAAAATTACTTTAATAATTAATTAAAGGGGTCTCCCGTGGTCTAGTGGCTAGCCCCTTGGATTCATAATAGGGAGATGGTGGGTTCGATTCCCACATCCGACAGGAATTTTTTCATCTCAGGGCTCGCTGGGAAAATTCCTCGCTACACCCTGGATGTCGGCGCTAATGACCTAGATGTAGATGCATCGTAAAAAAAAAAAAATAAAAAAAAAAATAATAATATTTAATTTAAATAAATAACATTATTTTCATTGTTTCAAGACAAATTAGCTTGGGAATAAATTTCATAAAGAGGTAACGTATAAAATATATCCTCCGATTGTACTCAGGGAGACCCGCAGAACACCATGTAAAACATAATTGCATACACAATTCAGTGAAGAATTGTCAATGACGCACATGTGCGTCATGATAAAAAAAAAAACATGTTTCTAAAGGAAATTATGAAGAATTTCCAATGGGTAAGTTATTTTTTCACATTAATAAAACAAATTAAATCATAAAATGGGGAAAAAAAATTGGAATTTTTTAGTAATTCGGATTTACTGCTCCAGCAGTCAAAATTTTGTTAAAGATTAAAATATCCGACTACTTTTTAAAGAAAATTTAACAGATTCAAACCAAATTTGGATGGTCGATAAAGGCTCCAGTTAAACATTTTCGTCCAATAGGGGTACTTATACGTGTTCTGGAATCAACGTTATATGCACAAAAGTTTGAATTTGTTTTTTATTTTGAGAACCATTTCTTACAAGTACCATCTGAGATAATACAATAGCCATTTGTATTGTTAAAAAAATTAAGATCTCTTCTTTTCAAAGAGTCCAAGGACATAAAATTCAAGGCAAGAATTGAATTTCAAAACGTCACATACATTTTCTGTTTACAAATTTTTAATCTCTTCCCGACAAGAAAACATTTTTGTTTTCGATGATATTTACTACATTAGGGTTTCTTGGTGTGCTGATTTTAAATCTGCTGTTATTTTTGGCTTGAAAAAGTGGATAATGCTAGTTTACTTGAAAGTGTAAGCATATTTTTGAATTTATTTGACGAATAAATTATTGTTTAACGATTGTATTTTTTCTTTAATCTACTCTCTAAAACAAATGAATTGGTGAAAGAATCATGTTGATATAATTTTCCAAACTCAATATATAAAATAAAGCATTTTCACCTTATTTTATTTTATTTCTCAGCTCCTAAGGTGCATTGGACAGAATGCTCGGACGTGTGTCAACTATTTTTCGATGCAGAATCACCAGAAAAAAAATGGGCCAAATCGGTGAGCCCACCACTGTATACTCTACTTGTAAGACTATCTTTGACCTCTACCAGTGGTAAAAATGTTTAATTAAACCTAATTTACTACTCACAATACCTGAGACAAATCAAAAACTTGATTTGGAATAGCAGAAGTTAACTTGGGGTATGTCATAACAGCCATTTGACCAGGAATAATAGCCTGTGTTGGAAATGCAGAAAAATCACAATGATTTTCATATAGGTATTTTAAATCACCTGGATTTTCCACACTTGCTCCAACTGAAACACAATTCAATAACAGGTATAATATTATAAATATGTAACTATCAAGTTCTTTATAAATAAATCATGTTCATGATTATAATGTTTCTCAATATTATTTTTTAATTATATGATTGTTTTCATTCAGGACTAATTCATTCTATAATAATAGATAGTAATTTTGGTCCCTAGGCTATATCAGTTGGCTGACACTCATCATCACAAAAAAACATGGAGGAAAAAGGTTTAAAAGAGATTATCTTCAGCTGATGTTGCCCGATCAGAATTTGTACTTCACCCTTTTATGAAAGAAACATACTGCATTACATAACAGTTTCTTTTCACTTATCCCAGTTCATCAACTGCTTGACCTATTTAGAAAAAAAAATGCAAACATGTCAAAGCTGCTACGGAGTTTCCTTATATATATATTTTTTTAATTCTGTGATTCCATTAGAATCAATAACATTTAATTTGGATATACATATATTTATTAAAAACAAAAAATGTAGTCCATCCATGAAAAAAGGAACGCATGACTAAAAAACATTTGTTTTTTAACTCCAAAACAGTACAATCTGATTTTTTTTTTTTTTAAATTGTATCCCCTATATCAAAATATGCATAAAAACAGTACATGGATTTTGCAAATACACTGAGAGATGTAGTCTCCAAGACACGGGAACAGTTCGCATGGAGTTTTATTTAACATAAATGTCTGAACCCCAACTATCTACATCTTCAAAATGTAAGTAGTTTAGGTGAAATGGCGAATACGGTATAAGCAGGGAATATACATACCCTCAAAACAGCAAAAGTAATAGAGATGAAAATTCGAAGTTGTCATAAAATTAATTTTAAAAAATAAGAAAAGAATAAAACATACTCCCTAAAGCATATATTATGAAATCCTTAGATTGAGCTTGATAAATTTCTAGTAATCCCTAAAAAAAAGGAAAAAAGAAATTCAGTTTAGTGAGAAGTTAAAGTAATTAAATCTACATTAAAATAAGGAAGTTAATACCTCTGGCTTATCCGTAGATTCATCACTACCTTCATTCAATTGTTCCAAGCCAGATATTAGAGCAAGAGTTACTTCCTAAAAATTACCACATTAAATATTCAGTTCAGGAATGAAATATTTTGCCCAATCTGTTAAGAGGCACATTAGCGAAAGACACAGCAATTTTAATGTTTTTGTTGTGTAGGGTAAACCGGACAGTTATTAACACCCAGTACAGTTACTGACATCCCTTTAACTTACTTTAACTTGAAAAATAAATGAACTAGACCTAATTTTATTTTAAGAAATACAGTAAACTGATGTTTGAAGGGTCCTCTAAGTCATCTATAACATAAGTGATTAAGAAACTAACCACAGGGAAGATACCAAAATTAATACCTCCAAGACTTCAGTTGATAGCCAGTTAATGGCTACAAGGTTATGATTTCCTTAAGGATTTCCATTCACTGTTTCTGTTCCTACTCTCTTCCTACATTTATTGCAATACAGCTAAGTTCTTTATATTGTTTTTTAATGTATGACTGAAGTGCCTGGAGTGGTTTTAAATTAAAAGTATCAATTTAAATATTATTATACAGGGGTGACAATAACTGGTAGTTTTTTTTCCAAAGTATTTTTTTATTGACATCTCATGTCAATGAGGTGAAAACTAATGCTGGAAGCCAATATAGAAGACAAAAGAAAAAAAGGAAGCAAAAAGGTTAATAACCCCATAACCGACATTTATTTTTTGGGTGCATCGTTGAAGAGATATCCGGTCGAGAATAGAAAAAAGTGTGTTTTTTCCCAAAATGACAGACTTTCAAGAGAGGATATTTTGAGAACTAAAGATATCTCGAAAAACTTCATTGAATAGAACTTGTAGGAAATTTAATAAGCTTTCATTTGTTATAGAATGGTCATGTCGCTAGGACGCAGGGTTTCCGAGATATAAGTGAAAACCCGAAAAATGGGACCTTCTAAACGCCCCCTCCCCCCCGGCTCAAAGGCAACGGGTGAGGACTTTTGATATGTTGACCACCTAACTAGCCGAAACAAAGTTATGAAGTTAAAAATTGTGTTCCAAACATTTCCACCTATAACTCTCAGTTTCCTGAGCTGTTAGTCGCTACATTTCAGATTTCACGATGAACACTGAAATTATTTTTACGTTTGAAGGAAAATACATAAAATAGCAAAGTAATATATATTATTGAAGGGAATGCAATACTCTACAACCCTATAACCGTTATTTATTATTTTGGTACATCGTTGAAGAGTTATCCGGTCAAAACGGGGAAAAAATATGCGGCAAAAGTGTTTTTCCCCAAAATGACAGACTTTCAAGAGCGGATATTTCGAAAACTAAAGATATCTCGAAAAACTTTATTGAATAGAACTTGCAGAAAATTTAATCAGCTTTCATTTGTTATAGAATAGTCATGTCGCTAGGACGCAGGGTTTTCGAGATATAAGTGAAAACCCGAAAAATGGGACCTTCTAAACCCCCCTCCCCCCGGCTTAAAGGCTAGGGGCGAGGACTTTTGATATGTCCATCTCCTATCCAGCCCAAACAAAGTTACGAAGTCAAAAATTGTGTTCCAAAAATTTCCATCTATAACTGTTCGTTGCCTGGACTGTGTAAATTAAATAATAAACATTATTAACCATGATTTTTCTCAAAAATTTCAGCAGGAAATTAGAATTTTCAGACACGATTTAATTTTTAAATGGATTATTTAAATATGAGGATATTATTTGGCCAACTTCTAAATAGCATTTTTTTCGTATAATTTTCCCCAGACTTTTGAATGCTCAGATGAAAAAAATAATATTTGGAGTGGAACATGCTCAAAAATTACCAAAAAACAACATTTTTTGGGAATTTTTTAGACATACCATTAAATGTAAACTGCCTGATTCATCCAAACATACTAAATAACAGCAGATAATGTTAAATTCTAAACAACGAGATAATACATTAGCCCAAGAAGCCGAAAATGCCTGATGGTGTAGAAGAAGTACTACAATGACAAAATTAACATTTATAGAAATTACAGACTTCCCGGAGATGACTGTAAGGGATTTGAAGATATTTTTTTCAGGTATGGAGTTATCTAAGCTTTCTTTTATTTCTTATATACGGATTTTATGAAGTAAAGGTCTCATCAATATAATACATTTTTTAATCTACCTATCAATTAGGCCAAACCTTATTCCATTTAGCTGAATTATTGAGTGATTCAGATGTGATTGATTTGGAATATATTAAAATGAAATCTTTAAAGTATTAGTAAGATCGAGACACACGAGTAGAAAAACGTATAAAAGCTACATAGAGTATAAACCAAATTCTATTGGATACGCTGGTATTATATACCATAATCTTGACTGTGCTAACATTTTATGTACAGTAGGTTGCTGTTCCCAGATTGAAACTAAAATCTATTACATTAGTAATGCGAGATATAAATAAAAATCATCAGACTTCCAAAAGTTTTTTTTTTTTTTTTTTTTTTTTTTTTTACGCCACTTTGACAAATCAGGGCCATTAGCACCGACACCAAGGGTGCAGCGAGGAATTTTCCCAACCAGCCGTGGGATGAGAAAATTCCTGCCCCCGGTGGAACCATCTCCTGCTTATGAATCTAAGGCGCTAGCCACTAGACCACGGGAGACCCCGCAAAAGTGTTGTCCGAATTATTTTCAAAATCATAAATAAATGATAAATAAATCCATTATCTGAATATCATAAAAGAGATAATTTTATGTTTTATATATAATATGTACATACGTTATAAGTACATTATTAATATCCTATGACGTAACAATGTATATGAATAATGATAATTTTCATGTAAATATTTTTTTCTTTTAAATAATTCAATGCCAAAAATGCAGAAAACTAAAAACTAAAAACTGTTTTATCACTGGTTTCTTATTATGGTCACTGGTAATTTATTAGGGTAACATGGCATTCTAACTCGAAAACTTTCTATTATTTAGGATTTATCAAACAATTTTTATATTTTCAAGAACACTAATTTAACATGTATCTTAATGTAAAGATTACGACTGTTGAAAAGTGGAAAATAACCATACATTTTTTGATATTTTTGAGCGCTTTACATAACAAAGTTCTCTTATAATCTCTAAAATTTTGAGATAATCTATATTGCATTATAGGTAATTACTATGAAAAAACATGTCTAAAGAGTTTTTAGAGTAACTTAGGCAGTTTACATTTCAGGTTGTCTAAAAAAAATGCAAAAAAAAAAAAAACAACCTTGTTTTCGATTTTTGAGCATGTTCCGCTCTTAAAATGTTTTTCACCTCAACATTCGAAAGAATGGGAAAAAGTATAAGAAAAAAATTCAATTTAGAAGTTGGCCAAATATTATCCTCATTTTTAAATAATCCATTTAAAAATTAAAACTGGTCTGAAAATTCGAATTTACCACTGAAAAAGTTTAGAAAAATCATACTTAATAACGTTTATAATTTACATCTCTATGATTTTTCTTATTTGTTTTGGAGTAAAATTCAGTTTGTAACAAAATAAAATAGACACAAGACGTCCTAGCCTATTTTGATACTAATATGACCTCCAGAAGGCAAAATATTAGCATGACTGATTTTTATGTCGCCTTTCAAGTGGTCACACTCCTAAATCCATTTTCCCACTATAGCCTTTAGATGCAAGAGATTGACAAGAAACATCATTCAATATGCAAAATTTTTGATCAATGATAATGTAATTTAGTTTTCAAAAAAAGAGTAAAAGGCTAGAAAAAAAACTATTCTACGTACTGTTTCTTTTTAAAAAGATGTTAAAATGTCCTGTTCTATTTTCAAATTAAATTCATCCACATAAATTGGAAACTAAATTACTCTTCAAACATTTTGTATCATTAATGTTCAAATGGTTTATAAGTAGATATAGTTAATAAATAAAAAAAATTAAAAAAATAAAAAAAAATCGGTCACATAACAGGCCTCAAGGGCCCAAGGGGCAGATACCGTATAGGTATCTGATTCTTGACCATAAGGCACACTAGGCAGAAAGAGTAATTAAAGGCTGGGTTGGCCTAGGGATGGTATGGGACGCCGAATCTAACCCACAAACCAAGACTCTAGAATATAAACTATTTAGTGTGCTGAAGTTTTGAACTCAGGTCCTCCAGCATATTAGTTGAGTGCTTTACCACTGAGCCAACCTTGCCCCCAATATAGTTGTTAATCAGAAAACAAGAATTAGTCCCTTAACAGGCCACAAGGGCCCAGAGGGGCAGATACTGTAGATATATCTGATTCTTGACCATATAGCACATTAGGGAGAAACTGTGGTCAGTATATGCTCCGGCTACCTGATTCTCCCCTTAGCAGGTACCTATTAATAAATTAATTAAAGGATAGGTGGGACGGTCTGGGACCACAAATTCAACCCACGAACGAAGGCACCAAAAGATAAAACATTTGGTGCGCTTGAGCTTTCAACTCGGGTCCACCAGCATATTAGTCGAGTGATCTACCACTGAGCTAACCTTGCCCTTAGATATAGTCATAAGTATATTTAATATTTGAGAAGAGTGATGATTGAAAATATGTAGACAATTTATATTCTTTTTGGCATTATTTTAATAAACATTTTTCTAGTAAAACTACATTTCAAAATAAAATAATACCTACATGAATGAATGATGAATGAGGGATGAAACCTACATACTTTATCACAAATGGCGTGCTTTTTAAAATGTAATATAAAAACAATAAAGCCTTATCAGTATTTTGTATTAAGAAAAAATTACCTGAATGGAGTTCATTCTTTGAGCATTTTCCATATTAATAATATCTGACCATTTATTCTGAACAGTTTCAGGTGTAACAGCATCATCAATTTTTTTTCTCAAAACAGCTCCCCGTGAACGCACAAGGGCATCTAAAGAAAAGGATTATTCAAAATTAACATTAAGTGCAGTTTTCCGTGAAAAATGAAAGAAAATTTGAATTCAAGACTGCTGGAACCAAAGGGGTGAATATTGGATAAAACAGCATCTTAATTTGTATAAATAATAGTTCTGATTTTCTGGTTTGGCTCTGCCTCTCCTACATTCGAAGTTTTTCTCAGGTAAAATTTAAGTTAGGATGTGTGAGCATAGAGTCAAAGAGACAGGATTTGGATTAATTAATAAATGTATCGATTTAACAGGCAACGAACAGATAACTGTAGCAAAACTATCCTGAACCTTGCAGAAGAAGAAGGAATAGGCACAACTCATCACCAAGGGTAACTAGTCATGAGATCATTAAGTTTAAAATAGAACCAGTCTTGTATTGTGATTTGATGAGTTCAGGAAGATAATAGGTTCTCTTCTATTTAATTAACTTCACTAAGATGGCCTCAGCAGAACACTTTTTATAGTTATCTTTAGCTTCTACTCAAATTTCTAAATGATTGTTGTTAAGGAAGTTAAAAAACGACCCTACATACATTCAACTAGAGGAATGATGCAAAGAGATAGTTAAACATTATTCTTGTTGTTTATCAACAACCTCAATAACCACCCATTAAGTTGAGGGTGGTAGCAAAGGACAGGAGCCTGGGGAGATATGTCATAAAAGTGAGGTGATAATGGAAGGGAAGCAAGTATGAACGGTTTTTAAGGCTTGCTTCAGGTCCCTCCCATATATCCCGAACCTCACTGAAAAAATCCAAAAATCCTTACGTAACACATTCCCCAACCTAAAACTTTGAATTTCTACAAAAAGTAAACTTAAAAACGTCTACACTACTTTAAAAGACCCATACCCACAAAATGACGGGTCCAACATCATCTACCGAATTCCATGCATACACCAAACTGTAATAGCAGCTACATTAGACATACAAAAATAAAACATTAAAAAAAAACAAAAAAAAAAAACGAATGAATTGTAATGATCTAAAAAGGGGTGCTCTAGAAAGAGTCAGTTTCTGGCATAGCAAAGAGTAGCATTCCTATTCAAAATAAAGGCTAAGTTATATTCCATAAGTCCATCACAAATATTATCTTTTGTCAACCAATTAAATAAATAAGAGTAATAAAAGGATATCGGGAGTAAAGGTCGGATATCGGGAGGAGTTGGATATGGGAAGGTCGGATATGAGAGGTTCTACTGTATATATATATATATATATATATATATATATATATATATATATATATATATATATATAGCGGAGGAACCGCGCTAAAAAGGCATATTGTATGGAAAACAAATATCAATGTCATGATACACCCTAGTCACTGAACAACCAGAAGATGCTTCAAAAAGTTACTCCGTCTGTATACAACTCAGTAAACTCATAGGCAATATGATATGAGCCAAGTCCCATGCATTGTAAAGAAGGCAAGTTTTGTGAAAGAAAAGACAAGCTATCTGGTGGCTGAGATAATAACTCAAGAAGATATTGCAATGCCTCAAGATTATTCATTTTTAGGGATTTATCGACCCACTAACAATAGGATTACCCCTCCCTAAGCTAATACTGGAAGCCAGAGCACCAAAAAGAAAACCATTTACTTCATATTTTATTTTATTTTGTAATATGGATAAATTAAAACTAATTAGTTCTAATAGTGTAGATGGAGATAGTTAGCCGCTGTAGAGATACGAAGACAGGTATAGTTGGGATTCGGCTAGGAGAAAAAACGTCAGACTTTCAAAAAGAAATCTGTATTTTGGATGTTTCGACTGCAACAATGGCAGCCTTCTTCAGCTAAAAAATATATACAACTTATAAGTAAAGAAAATGTACAAGTAGTAAGTAAAAGACAGGAAGAAATGAGCGGAGTATATATATCAATACAATAAATTTTAACCAATCTTATTTTTAAAAACAATGAAAATACGGTAGTTGGAAAGAAAACAGCATGTAGAACTTGTTAGTAAAAACAGTACAAAAAAAATTAAACAGTAAAAACAACGCACATTTTTTATGTAGTGAAAAACAAAATCTATTTTATAAGTGAATACAATTTATAACAATTAATATATAGATACATACCACTAGAGAATGCCTAGGGGGGAGGGAGGAAGACCTCGAGGACAACTTAGGTAACCATGGTAGAAGTATGAACGACAGCAACAAAACCCGTGGTCTTTATAGTTATGAAAGAGGGGTGGGGGGGCGGCAAATCGGTGCAGATGAAAGAGGTACAATTGCTGGGTTGTAAAGGCGGGTTGTAAAAGGTGTTAAGAGCTTAGGGACACACAAGTAGAGAAATTGTCTGGAGCCTGGGAACAAAGATAAAAAAGGAGGTCAGGACAATTTATGGAAGACGGAGGAGTAAGCAGGGGAGATGTTTTGTTTGTCGGTTTTGTAATTAATGTTATTGGGGTTTAAGTTAATGTGGACGCATTCGGAAATCTGTCGCTTCTTGGTGTTTCGTTCTGTGGAGAGTATTTTAGTGTCGTCAAAGTTGAAAGTGTGTTTTTTAGTTATGGCGTGTTTTGCGAGGGCGGATTTGTGGATTTCTTTGTTTTTTGAGATCAGGATATGTCCGGGGGGTACAGTGAAATTAGATAATTTTGAAATAAGATCGTAAGAATTTTTTATATCGTACGGGTTATTATGGCTTAAGGCTTGTAACGCGGGGAGCAAAAATTTACTCAATTTGGAAGAGGGAGATTTTTTGCTCCCCGCGTTACAAGCCTTAAGCCATAATAACCCGTACGATATAAAAAATTCTTACGACCTTATTTCAAAATTATCTAATTTCACTGTACCCCCCGGACATATCCTGATCTCATTTGATGCCACATCCCTTTTTACCAACGTCCCTCTAACAAAAACGTTAGAAATTATCCAAAATAATTGGTCCTCTATAGAACCGCACAGCCCCCTATCTTTTCAATATTTTGTTGACAGCCTCAAATTATGCGTCAACAGTGGTTTTTTCAAATACAACGGACAATTTTACCAACAAATCGAATGGTTAGCTATGGGAAACTGCCTTGCTCCAGACTTATCCTCGATCTTTCTTACTGACTTACTTAACACTTTCGTCCCACTGTTCCCCCAGGACATATCATTCATTTGCAAGTATGTAGATGACCTCCTGCTAATTATCAACCCCGATAAACTAACTGACATACTAGACTGCTTCAACTCCTATCATCCCAGACTACAATTTACGGTGGAGACTGAACAAGACCAACAACTCCCCTACTTGGACGTTCTACTTATCAGACAAACTGACGGCACTATCATCACAAACTGGTATACTAAACCTACTTACTCTGGACGTTTACTCAATTTCCACTCTTCCCATCCTTACCACATGAAAATCAATGTAGCACGGAACCTTCTTCGCCGCGCCCTCTCCTTATCCCATGAGTCCTTCCACAATGAAAACTTGAATAGAGCTACCGAAATATTAACACTGAATCAATTCCCCCCCAACCTCATAAACCGGCTTATAAAACAAATAAAATCCCAATCCTTCAATGCCACCTCCCCCGAATCCTCCCTCCAGATATTTCGTTCCCTGACATACACACCAGGACTGACGGAAAAACTCACAAAGACTTTAAAAAAAGCCCTCCCGTCACTAAACTTTGGGTTAAAAACCACTAACAAACTTACTACATTGTACACCAAACTCAAAGATCCCCTTCCCTATGACTACGCCACCCACGTTGTTTACCAAATACCCTGCCAAACCCCCTCCTGTAATGCTGTATACATAGGTGAAACCAAAAATTATATTCACTCCCGCATAACACAACACAAACGGACAATAAAAAACAAAGAAATCCACAAATCCGCCCTCGCAAAACACGCCATAACTAAAAAACACACTTTCAACTTTGACGACACTAAAATACTCTCCACAGAACGAAACACCAAGAAGCGACAGATTTCCGAATGCGTCCACATTAACTTAAACCCCAATAACATTAATTACAAAACCGACAAACAAAACATCTCCCCTGCTTACTCCTCCGTCTTCCATAAATTGTCCTGACCTCCTTTTTTATCTTTGTTCCCAGGCTCCAGACAATTTCTCTACTTGTGTGTCCCTAAGCTCTTAACACCTTTTACAACCCGCCTTTACAACCCAGCAATTGTACCTCTTTCATCTGCACCGATTTGCCGCCCCCCCCACCCCTCTTTCATAACTATAAAGACCACGGGTTTTGTTGCTGTCGTTCATACTTCTACCATGGTTACCTAAGTTGTCCTCGAGGTCTTCCTCCCTCCCCCCTAGGCATTCTCTAGTGGTATGTATCTATATATTAATTGTTATAAATTGTATTCACTTATAAAATAGATTTTGTTTTTCACTACATAAAAAATGTGCGTTGTTTTTACTGTTTAATTTTTTTTGTACTGTTTTTACTAACAAGTTCTACATGCTGTTTTCTTTCCAACTACCGTATTTTCATTGTTTTTAAAAATAAGATTGGTTAAAATTTATTGTATTGATATATATACTCCGCTCATTTCTTCCTGTCTTTTACTTACTACTTGTACATTTTCTTTACTTATAAGTTGTATATATTTTTTAGCTGAAGAAGGCTGCCATTGTTGCAGTCGAAACGTCCAAAATACAGATTTCTTTTTGAAAGTCTGACGTTTTTTCTCCTAGCCGAATCCCAACTATACCTGTCTTCGTAATTAGTTCTAGTTCTAAATATAAATGGGCAAAAGAATATAGTAAAAAAATTGATCACATATATCTTCAATCCTTAAACATAAGTAATATAAGAGTATCATATATAATACAAATTATTTTTCAAAAAATTGTCAACTTACGCCTTCCTGCCCAACCTCCTGCAGCTTCTATTATAAACCCTGTGTCCTCACATGCTTCATGGCAAAGCCAGACAACAACAGGAGCAATCAGCTCTGGTTTTAACTGCTCAAAAATATCTAAAAAAAAAAAAAATATTTATAAAAGAAAAATATTATTGATCAATTTTTTGACCAAAAAGAGCTAAAAGGGTTTTAACAAGGGATGAATCAATATGTTTTTTAATAAGTATACTCCAGTAGTTCATTGGTCTAGTAGCTAATGCTTTAGATTCTCATGTGGGAGATGGTGGGTTTGAGTCCCAACTGGCGGCAGGAATTTTCTCATCTCATGGCTCGTTGAGAAAATTCCTCGCTGCACCAGGGATGTCGGCGCTAATGGCCCAGAAGTCTGTAAAGAAAAAATAGAAAAGAAAGAACTTTCTTGTTCTTTTAATAAACAAGCAAACCAGTAGCACAATTATAAAGGTTTCTTACATACAAACAAAACATTAAAAATAATAGAGAATTTTCCATCTGATGATTTTCTTAATAGTAATCAAGTAATTCTTTTTTAAACTCAAAACTTTTGGTAAAAAGTAAAGGATTTTGTTTTTTAAATGAAATTCCCTGCCTAACAGAGCTTCTTACTCCCATCATGCTTTTCCTTGCTCAGGTGTATACCGCCTAGGGCTGGTACAGTCTCTCTCCGGCAACAGTCTGTTTGACATGTGGCTGATAAACTGTCTATCTGAATCCTTACCCATCCCTTCATCTTTATTTTCTTTATCCTTTTTATGCAGCTAAAGGTTTTATGTAAGCAAATTGAAGGTAAGAGGAATAAAATATGTTTTTTAACATTGCTTAAAACCAGCGTAAGTCCACTTGATTCTATGCAAATAGATATTCCATTAATTAAGATTGCTCATAAGACCAGTAGGTATCTTCAATTTTAAATAATATAAACAGTAGTAAACAAATAAAAATAAAATTACCAGGTGGCAAAATGTCTTGTGTTAGTCTTGAGGCAGCAGTGGGAGTAATTAGATTTGCATTTATGTTATACTTTTTTCCTTCTATACTAACAGCACTACAGAGACCAACTAATGCCATTTTTGCAGAACTAAAAAAGAAATATTATTTGAATAATAATAATAATAATAATAGTTATAAATTAAACAAAAAATAAGGACTTTGCATAGAATTTCAATTCTTTTAAATTTAAATTTCCCTACTCACTGCAATTTGTAATAAAGAGTTCAATTTTCATGTAGAATTATGTATATTACGGAGGTTTATCTGCTCCAGTCGATTTTGTTTTCTATATTCTGAAGATCAAAGGAAGATGTTTTATTCTGATTTCTTCTTGCGTTTTTGTTTTCAATTTTTAAGGGAATATTATTTTAAAATTAAATTAAAGTTAAAGTTCATTTTTAAGTTCTTAGTGTCTTTAATTAAAATACTCTTAAGTAGTGCGCTGATCAGTAAGTTTCTGAGGTTGATCATTAAAATCCTACTAAGGTTGTCACCATTTTTAGTAAGTTTCTGAAGTTAATAATTAAAATCCTGTGTAAGGATGGTCTCTTTTTAGGAAACAATGATCAAGATTTGGAAGTTGTTAACTGACATCACGATTCAAGTTTATCAGGAGGCTTCAGCTTTAAGATCTTTCAGTCAATTATGAAAATAAGAAATTTTCTCTAAGATAAATTTTATTGGTCTATCCATAGTATTTATTTCTTCCTTCAACAAAAACATGCATATAAATCTCAGAAGAAAAATATCTACAAATCTTCTTGTGTGTCAGAACCAGCCTTCAAAAAGTCAGTCAAGCAGGAGCTGCATAACTAAGCATTTTCCTCAGAATTTGGGTAGTGTCATGTGTATTCCTGAATAATTTGCTTAAAATAACCTATAAAAATAAAATAAAAACATGAATAGTTCTTCTCTTTTAATTTGTAATGAGCAACTGTTTCAATAATTAATCATGCAATTAATTTATTTCCTGAATTTTGTGTAAGTGTGGTACTACACTACTTAATAAATACACAAAAACTTCACATTTTCGTCTATTGATCTTCATAGATAATAAAAAAGTAACCTGACACAGAAATAACGCAGGAATAATCATACCATCATGTAATCAGACCCTACAAGCCACATAATGTCACAACAAAACAAAGACGCTCCTGGTGGAAGCTTGGCCAACTAACGTGAAATCAAACATAGTACAAAGTAAACCCCCATCCAATAGACCGAATTAGATCATTTTTACAACACATTTTTCTCATTAGAAACGCATGACATATACCGCATTTCATTACAATACAGCGGAAATCACAACCGGTATGAGCAAATCCGGAGTAACCCCCCCCCCTCCTAATCAACCAATTTAGTGTTTATTTTTACAACACATTTTTCTCTGTAGATGAGCACAATGAATACCAAGTTTAGGTAAATAATCTAAGGGGTTAGGTCCGCCAGTAAATATACTGTTGTCATACCTGTCGGTGGAGACCGTCGTCACTGGCATCTGTGCGAGTACTGTGGGCGAGCGCTTTCGACGTAAATACGTCATTATCAAGCCACTGTTAAGTTAGTACTGAACTGTGTTTGTAGTGTCAGAGTATTTATACAGGGTGGAGTGAGTTGTTTACTTCTGTGAAGGGTCGTCCAGGTAGGTTGTTTGTCTGTACTCTGTGCAGGTGTTCGTTCAGGTAAAGTGTTTGTTGGCTCCGTGGGTCATTGCCGTCTAAGGGTTTTCCAGGTAGTTTGTTTGTCTGTACTCTGTGCAGGTGGTTCGTTGTATGTTGATCTTGGAAAATGTGATTTTATGTTTAACTTTCTTAGTTTTTCTGTTAAGTACGTTGTCGTTTAGTTATTGGAAGTGTTGTTGTGTCTGTCCTTTTTCGTTTGTTTGTTCGTTTAAGTAGTTTGAGTGGTCTGAATATTGTGTCAGAGCTAGTGTTAAGCTGTTCGTTTATAATAAACGTTTATATAACGTTAAAGTATCGTTGTTTGTATATCTCCATGTTTTCAAGTATGTCAAGTCTACGTCCTTTTTGTTGTCTGTGTATGAGTGTCATGCTGTTTTGTATGTTGCTAGGGTCGTGTGCGTGTTCGTGTAAATGGTTGGCGTAGTTAGAGTCACGTTTGTTCTGTTTAAAAGATCGTATGTGTTCTGTATATCGTGTCTTTAGTTTTCGTCCTGTTTGTCCGATGTATGTGTGGTCACAAGTGCATGTAAGTTTGTACACTCCGTTTAGGTCGTATTTGTTAGGTCTGTCGATATCGTTTGTGAGGTTAGTCCATAAATTGTTATCTGTTTTTAGTGCTGTCTTAAGTCCTTCTTTGTGAAACAAGTTAGTTAGTCGGTATGTTAGCGGTCCTGTATATGTGAAAGTGCAGCGTCTTGTCGTGACTTCGTCCGTTTCTGTGAGTTTTTTAGTGCTGTTTTGTGTTATTAGTTTGTCGATGGTTGTTCGCCCGTAACCGTTGTTATGTGCTATGTCGTATATGGTTGACAGTTCCTTGTTGTAGTTCTGTTGGGTCATGGGTGTAGTCTGGAGGCGGTGGATCATGTGTCTAAAGGCTGAGAGTTTGTGTTGTGTGGGGTGTACGGATGTGGAATGGATTGTTGTGTCGGTCGTGGTAGGTTTTCTGTAGATGCCGTATGTAAGTGAGTTTTCTGTTCTTTTTATTGTTAGATCGAGAAAGTTTATAGTTTTGTCCTGCTCTTTGTCCATCCTGTAGATAATGTTTGGGTGTATTTTGTTAAGGTCTGCAAGGAGTTCGTCTGTGGTATCGTTTTCTATGATGAGAAATGTGTCGTCGACGTATCTACCGTAGAATTTTATCTTGTGTTTGTCCATAAGTGTTGGAATGGTTAAGTCCTCGTAGTGTTGTAAGAATACTTCCGTTAGTATCGAAGATGTCGGGTTGCCCATGCCTAGTCCGTCCTGTGGTTTGTAGATCTGCTCGTTGAATTGGAAGTAGTTCTGTGAAAGTACTGTTTTCAGTACGTCAGTTAGTTGGTCAATGTAATCTACGTCGTATAGTTCTGTAAGTTTGTTGCGTATTATGTGTAATGTCTCGTTCACAGGTATGGAAGGGTATAAGTCCTTTATATCGAATGAAACTAGTACCATGGTGGGTGATATGTGAGTGTGCTGTAGTCTTGTGATTAGGTCTTGTGTGTTGCGAATAGTGTATGTATTTGTTAGGTTAATAGTTTCTTTGAGTACGTTTGTGATGTGTTTTGCTAGTTTGTATGCGGGTGCTGGTCTATAGTTAATGACGGGTCTGATGGGTATGTCAGGTTTGTGTATTTTTGGTTGTGCTCTCATTGTTGGTGGTCGCGGGTTCATGTTGATGTATTTGTATTGTAGTCCGTCGATGATGTGTGGGTTTCGTTTAAGCGAGTCTCTTATCTGTCTCTGGTAAGTGTCTGTTGGGTCTGTTTTTAGTTTAATGCAGCGTGTGTTAGTGATGAATGTATTTGTTTTAGTTATGTAGTCTTCCTTTGTCATTATGACTGTTACGTTTCCTTTGTCTGCTTTAGTAAGGATTAGTTCATTATCTTTTAGTTTTGTTTTAATGCTTTTTACAGTTTTGTGTTCATTGTGTGAGTGTTTATGGTTTGTCTGTTGTTTTATCCCGTGTTCTAATATGTCTGCTACCTTGTGTCGTACTTGTTCTTGTCTCTCAGTGGGAATGTATGTAATGGCCGTTTCTGCGTCAAGTATGTGTGTTTCTATTGTTTTCCGTACGTTCGTCTGTGGTAAGTTGTGTTTTAGTCCTTTTTCTAGTAGTTGCTCCTCAGCGTCGGTAAAAATGATGTTAGTGAGATTGGCGATGCGTTTGTGGAATGTGGTGTTCGTCTTAATTTGTCTGTTGTTGAGTTTAGTAAGTTTTCGTTCGGCTTTGTTGTATTTGTTGGTCATCTGTTGGTCTATTCTGTCTTTTAAGTATGTGAGGTATGGTGGAAAGATGTGGTACATGTTTAGTTGAGTAAGTAAGTTGGCTGTTTCTAGGTGTAATCTGTACAGTTCGTCATTTAGTTTGTTTTTCTTTATGTAAAGGGATCGTATTTCGTTTTTTATCCACTGTCTCTCTGCCGTCTTTTTAGTCTGCCTTGCTGCGTATGTGTTAGTTTTTATATCTATTGTCGCATATGTCGGTGTCAGTTTGTCAGTAAGGCATTGTTTGTTAAATTTAATGTTGGCTATTGTGTTGTGTATTTTTAGTGTCTTGTTAATCATGCGTGTTAGTAATACCTTAGCCTGACTGGCTGTGTTAGGTAAATAATCTAAGGGGTTAGGTCCGCCAGTAAATATACTGTTGTCATACCTGTCGGTGGAGACCGTCGTCACTGGCATCTGTGCGAGTACTGTGGGCGAGCGCTTGCGACGTAAATACGTCATTATCAAGCCACTGTTAAGTTAGTACTGAACTGTGTTTGTAGTGTCAGAGTATTTATACAGGGTGGAGTGAGTTGTTTACTTCTGTGAAGGGTCGTCCAGGTAGGTTGTTTGTCTCTCGCCCACAGTACTCGCACAGATGCCAGTGACGACGGTCTCCACCGACAGGTATGACAACAATACCAAGTTTTGTTGAAATATAACAAAAATTATGGCTGGTAGTGGCAAATTGGTAATTTGGGTCCAGAGTAAACCCCCCTCCTAATAAACCAATTTAGTTTATTTTTGCAACGCATTTGTCTATTATGATTAACACCATGAATACCGAGTTTTGTTGCAATACAAGAAACATTATGGCCGGGATGGGCAAATAAATACTTTGGGTCCAGGGTAAACCTCCTCCCGGTGGACCGATTTTGGTGGTTAACAAACTCATCCAATCATTTAATATGAGAACGCTATATACCAAGTTGCGTACCCATTTTTCTTTTTAGATTATGAATACAGAGTTTTGTCTAAATAACAAACATTACGGCTGGTAGTGGCAAATTGGTAATGTGAGTCCGGAGTAAACCCCCCCTCCTAATGAACAGATTTAGTTTATTTTTACAACCCATTTTTCTCTGTAGATTACCACTAAGAATACCAAGTTTCATTGAAATATAACAAAAACTACGGCTAGCATGATAAAATTAGTGTTTTGGTGGACCGATTTTGGAGCTTAACGAACTCATTCAATCGTTTGCTAATTGAACGCTATATACCAAGTATCGTGATAAAAAAACAAAAATATTGCCGCTATCGTGTTAACAGACGCACATATATATATATATATATATATATATATATATATATATATATAAATTTTAATGGGGGTCATTTTCGGGGTCTACTAGGTAGGATCGATAAAGATTTGAAGACATTTTTCAAAAATTCTGTCATGAGTGCAACCTCAATAGCTACTTTGCTTCAGAGGAAAGGGCTAAATATAAAACTAACCGAAAGAATATACATTTATGACATTTATTTATCAACCCTTACTTTATGAGGTTATATTACCAAGATCTCTGCAATGGTTACACAGCCCCCTGATCACTTATTATGGCTCTCTTGAAGCCAGGCCTTTTTTGTCCAATGTTCGCCTACCTCATAGATTTGAAATTATTATTACCTCCTAGCTGATTAAATTATTTTGAAAATATTAAATTTTCATATAACAAATTGCTATTTAATTGTCTTTTGATTTCTCGAAATAATTGCCAGCCAATCAATATAATTTGAGTCTCAAACATTAAAAAAATGTTTCCTTGACTTAAAAAAGTGATAACATTAAATAATACACATTTGTATATAGACTTATATATAATTAGTAGTTAGAATTTTATTTCTACAAAAATGAAGGCAGGAGCAATAGAAATTTGTATTAATTAGTACCATTTGCTAACCTATAATTTGCTTGACCATAATTCCCAAAAAGGCCTGAATTAGAGGTTGTGAAGATAACTCTGCCATATTTTTGTTTACGGAAGTACTCCCATGCAGCTTGTGTGGTCACAAAGGCACCTTTTACATGAACGTCATGAATGATGTCTGTAAATCAGGGGAAACAAATGTAATGAATAGTTGTCGTAGACTTCCATGGTCCATGTTATTTAATGCTCTAATGTTTTCTGGATTTGACTGTGTCAAGGTGGCAATAACCAACAATTCTCCAGAAATGTTTTCAATTTATGAGAATCTTCATTCTCAAAAGACCTTTATACTTATTAACCCTTCAACGCACAAAACTTTTTTTTTTACTTTAGGGCATTACAAAACACCTGGCTATACTTATTGTGTTGAAACAAATTGGGTTCCAAGAAATTGGGTGGGGCATATATGTCCCTGTGATAGATCCTTTTAATTTCTGAGCCCCTTCACAACCTGAACCTTGCACAAGCAGAGGATCTAAGTGGGACACATATGACCCTCATTGCATTAAAGGGTTAAGAGGTATATTTTAATTTCTTTGGATGTCTGTAAAAGAGGTGGAATGCAGCTTTTTAACAATGGCAATAATGTTGAATTTGGTCCATGCTCAGATGAGCAGTGAATGAAAGTGTGGAGGAAAAACATAGCAAAAAAATTGTCATCTAAGAGAACATAAAACAATGGTATTTTTTTAATGCTGTAAAAATTAGGATTTTAGGTTGTTAAGGGGTGCCAGAATTACTTTTTATTTTAAAAGTTATATTAGTATATATATATATATATATATATATATATATATATATATATATATATACACACTAATCTATTTTATTCAATGTTTTAAATGGTATACTAGAAAAGTAATTAAAAAAACAAAACACAACACATGTGAGCTATTTACCCCAATCAGCAATTGTCATGTTATGAAAGGATTTATCTCTTAATATGCCAGCATTGTTTATGACAATATCAACTCTTCCAAAATTGTCTATTGCAGTTTTAATGATATTTTTTCCATTAACAACTGAATTATAATCAGCAACTGCAACACCTCCTAAAATATAAAATTCATTTAACATCTTAGCATTATAAAACCCTAGAAATTAAACTAAACATACCAGAAATAGTCAATAATTGTTAATATTTAAAAATACATTCTCCTCATTAATTAGAAAGAGTATGAGAGAGGAATATAAAGAGTGAATTTTCTTAATCATTTATTTGCACTATTTATAAGTGATCTATACTTGTTATCAAGTATAGAAAAATTATTTTTAGGGAGAAATAATGAATGAAAAATTCATTTAGAGCCTTCTGCTCAAATTCAGGAACATAAATAACCTTTAACTCCACCTGACAAACCTATGTAATGTACTGTATAACATACAGTCTTCTTTTTCGCACATGGCCACCCCGCCAGCACAAATGCCAGCGGACAATCTTTTGTAAAACTTCTTTGTAATTTTTTTTTTCAGTTTAGTCATCGATAAAGCATATTTATGCTAAAAAATGGAAAGAGCTAAGTGATTTCGGACAAGGTTAGCGAGATTTCTTAGAAGTCCCACATCTATTAGTCGACGAAGGCCAGAAAGAAGCTGAAACGCATGCTTCCTATCGGGAAGAGGAGGAACCCTGGAGGAGAGCACCAACTTAAGAACAAATGCGATATACAACTGAACATGATAGGAGAGAATGCCATGGAGGAAATCTCACCCTTTCACTGAGAAGAGAAGAAGAGGAAATGCCAAGATACCGGGTAGGAGAGGCCCTCCGAATGTGGAAAGCCAGGTCATATAGAAGTGTGTTGCCCATGTATTGTTTGTGTCGAGTTTGGGTCACATAGCGCACCAGTGCCCGAATATGAAAAGAGCGGAAAGGGATCTAGGAGAACCCATGGAGATTAATTATCAGCAGGTAAACCGAAAGAAAGGTCAGGAAAGGAACCGTGGAGATTATGTAGGGATAAAGAATCAGCAGAGGAGAGATCGAGAACCCAATGGTTGGTCATCCTTGGACTCAGGCAACAGTGTGACTCAGATGAGGAATGGGTGCGCGTGCCCTCCAGAACCCATTAGTCGTTTGTGGCTGTCTTGAAAAACTACCACGTCAGACCCAAAGCAAGATGAGGATCGTGTGAAAGGAGCGGAAACCGAAAATCAAAGCCTACTAGAAGACATGTCAGTGCCTCGCAAAACAACATACCTCTACATCAGAAACGCATCCGTTTGGGATCGAATTCACAAGTTGTGGGAACAAGAACGATTCAGATCAGACGGGACATTTGTCCGTTGCACAAGCCAGGGGGAAATCGTTAAGGATCCACAGGAACAATTGGACATCACTACAGTATAACACTGGGGGAAAGCGAACCACAGGGGCTCAGCCGAAACGCTCGCACCACTCCAGCAGATGTACTACTGGAATAATATGGCTCGCAGAGTGCAAACGTTCGTCACATCGTGTAAAGTATGCAACAGGGTCAACTACGATAGGAACCCCCCACGGAAGTCTCCAACTGAAACACCTAAACCATACGGCCCACTCCTGGTTCTACAAGCCAACGTATTCACCTGGAAGAGACGGTCATGGATCACACTAATGGACGTTATCAGTAAAGTGCTAATGACAGTCCCCATCTCTGCGAAGTCTGCACTTGAAGTTGTTCGAGTACTCTAGACATGGAGCCAATGTTATGGCGCGCTTGAGTATATCTCACCCGACAGAGGTAAGAATTTAAAAACGCCGAAGTCCGCCATCTGTGCCAATGTTGGGGCACAAAGTTGCACATTACTACCCCCAGACACCCGCAAAGCCATGGCAATATCGAGAGAGACCACAATACTCTGGGGAAACATCTCCGACTCCTTTATACAGAATGGAGTCTCACGGCAAAGGACGCCATGCTGATCGCAGTCACAACATACAACCATTCTGTGCATGTGAAACCAAAACTAGACTCTTGAAAGAAAGCAGACAAGAATCGCAAAACATAACATAAATTAGAATACATAGATAACGGCACATTCCGTCCAACCGGGAGGAACAGGATTTCAGGTATGACGGACCATAAGTGGTAATCACCCAACGAGACAACATCATCACACTACGGAAGATGACAGCACCCTTCCTTCAGCGCAAAACCCATGTAGAAAAACTCAAACTGCCATCTACGTGAAAGGAGATGAAAGAAACTCCCCAGCAATCTCAGGAAAACAACACAGGTCCAACTTCTAGTGGAGTGATGTAACCGCTCAGTGAAAACAACCTTGTACATAGTTATGTTAGCTGGAGAAGTACTGGAGAAGGCTAACCATTAGACCACGGGAGACCCCGTATAGTATTATTATATTATAATATGTATATATATGTGTGTGTGTGTGTGTGTGTGTATATATATATATATATATATATATATATATTGTATTATATTGTAATACCTGTATTGCTGCAAGGGGCCAAACCTTTGAACAGGTTTTAAATTGATTGTTAGGAATTATTAGAAGAAATTATTATTTTATATTTATGTATGTGTCCAGTGTCAAATGTTAAACTGTTTTAAGAAGGGACCATTGTCTCATCCCCAGTTACAATTGAGTCCAAAAAATTCCTTGGGTCGGCATTATACTCGCATAAAAATTCATTGCAGCAGTGAACTCGTTCCTGTTTTTGAGCAGCTGAAAGAATTTTTGGAACCCATCTTGCACTAACCTTGTTCACATGCAAATGTTCTTTGATGATCCTCAAAACACTTGTTTTTAAAAGCCCTAAGCTCGCTGCTATTTCCTTGGTTTTTAGTCGCCGGTCAGACAGCAATTCAGATTCCACAAGTTGGATTGTTTCAGAAGTGACAGCTTCCAATGGGCGACCGGGACGTGGGTCATCTTCTAGACTTTCTCCCCCTAACTTAAATAATTTTGCCCATTCTTTCACTGTGGAATACGAGGGGGAGGACTGCCCGTATACACAATCCAAGCGCTCTTTAATTTGCGCAGGAGTAAGACCCTCTTTACAAAATAATTTAATTACCGCACGGTACTCGAGTTTGAACATTGTAAAAATGGTGAGTTTCCTTCAAGGCTGGACACTGACTGACAAGACTGAGGAAGTGCGGGCGATGGGTATGGAGTGAGCAGGCATGGACCTGCATAGGCGTGCAGGTCCCGGCACGTTTGAAGGAGGGGAAGCAGGACAGGCCGGAAACTTATGGACCTTACTACGTACATACAGTCAATCTTTATCTTGAACTCGTGTTGTATCTATACCCCTTGTGTCTATTCAACCTTTTTTAAAAAACATTCTTGTCGTCCAGATAAACTTATCTTAAATACACACAAATACATATATGCAGTAAACATTCCCGAGGGTTAGGCCATCTATACAGTGTGCTTATTTAATTTTCATCATCATGCAGAATGGTTAGGAAACATAATCTTTAATCATATGAAACCATACTAATACTTAAAGACACACACACACACACGTATAAATACATAAATGTATGTATATATGTATATATATATATATATATATATATATATATATATATATATATATATATATATATGTATATATGTATATATATATATATATATATATATATATATATATATATATATATAATATACACATAGAAATATTTTTGATAATCAGAGCATACATGTGAGCAGTCCCTTTACATCTTCTAGACAGTTGACAAATTTGCAGTAATAGAAATGGTGGGGTCTCCCGTGGTCTAGTGGCTAGCGTGCAGGATTCATAAGCGGGAGATGGTGGGTTCGATCCCCACCGGTGGCAGGAATTTTCTCATCTCAGGGCTCGCTGAGAAAATTCCTGGCTGGACCCTGGTCGTCGGCGCTAATGGCCAAGATTTGTCGATGCGCCGTAAAAAATAAATAAATAAAAAAAAAAAATAAAAAAAAAAAATGGTGAAGAAAGATTAAGAGTTGTCACCAATTTCATATTAATTTAGTTCATAGGATGGTAATTACATAAACTGCCATTATTAAAGTTTAACAAGTAGGCAAAATCTCTGAGATTGATTCAAGCTAGAGGAAGTAGAAGAGACACGTCATTTCTTTGGTTAATAGGTGAAAACACAAGATGCACTATAAAAAAAGAAGGCATAACTGACCAGCAGCTTTTATTTCGTCAACAACTTTATCAGCAGCAGCTGTGCTAGAGCCATCACCACTTCTTGTACCACCCAGGTCATTTATAACCACCTTTGCTCCTCGCTCAGCAAGAAGGAGAGCGTAAGTCCTCCCAAGACCTTTGAAAGAAAAAATATAGAATAGGAACATTAGAAAATTCTTAAAAGTGGAGGAAATACAATGAGTGCCAAGAAATAATTGATTACAGAATAGATTTAAAAAAAAAACTATACCACAATTGAACATTTTATAAACATAATGTTTCTCACAAAGATGTAATTTTGAACTTAAAACTCTTCCATTTATAACATAAAATTATTTTTCTTCTTGATGGTTCTTAAAATGCCAAAGGGATATCAATAGGAATTTTGCGAAAACTGCAAAATAATATTACATCAATTTCTGTAAATTGTTGTGAAAAAGTTAAAATACACAAAGTAGGCTATAATAAACATTTTTGTAAAAAGACACTTCATGGCCATTTATAAAAACAATGTCAAAACTTCACTACTATCTTATTAGTGCGGTTCCTCCCTCCCCCATAGGGAGGAACCCCGCTTATAAGGTTGATCTCATGACGCAATCCAGAAGTGCTGACTAGAAAATTTTGCGTTTCAGAACCCCTAGAGACCGAAAATTATGGTGGTTCAAATTTGTATATATATATATATATATATATGTGTGTGTGTGTATATTTATATATATATATATATGTCTGTTCGCTCTCTAGGTAGAAGACAAAAGGTCCGATTTTGATGAAATTGGGTACAAAAATCCGTCGTCCAATTTGAACGGTCAAGTTTCGTTAACCAGCAAAATCCGTCCACTGGAAGATGGCGTTTGGGGCGAAATTCGCGCAAAAAAAATTGTAACGCTTACGTTTTTGAGTTGGTAAGCTTGTAAGCACTCGTTTTATAGGCTTCTTGGGCTAGGAAAACGAATGAAACCATTTTCAAGGCGATAGCTTTAACCGTTTTCGAGAAAATTGGAAAAATAGTTTTTGAATACCGTTTTTGGTTTGGGTACTTAGAATCATGGGATTCAGTTGAAACATTTTCTGCATGTTCTACTTTCATTAAAACTAATATGTTGAAATTTGTGTTACATTTGGAGTTAAGGAAGGGTTAGAATAAAATATTTTATTAACAGACATAAAAAGTTTTGGTAACTTTGTATACTTTCCTTAATATCTCAAAAAAGGTTGAGAATCTTGGTAAACGGAAGGATACCATTAGAAAGCTTACTAAATGTTCTACAAAAAAGGTTCTGATGAAAGTATTGATTAGACGATGTCAATCGGAGAAATAAGTGCTTAAAACTTTAAAGTTATTGATTTCGCTTATTCGAACGGTTCTTTTTGTCTGTTTTTTATTCCTTGTTATTTTTTAACTGCTTATAGTTGGATAATGTATTTGATAATAAATCAGGTTAAGAAAAATAAGAAAAACAATTTAATCTTAGAGATATGGATTTCCAAGATATAGCTTTTCAAATGCCTAGCGGGGTCCTTCCTAGGGCGGGGACCCATCCAGGTAAGATCGTAAATAAGACCTTTCTTGAAAGTAAAGATGGAACTGTCAACTTTGGTCCTCCTCTGCCTCCCGGCACTTTCATTGCTGACGAAGGCTACCAATGAGTAGCCAAAACGTCCTAAATATAGATTTTTAACAAAAATCGTATTGAGGTTTCTTTAGCCGAATCCCAACCATTCCATCTTTAATTATCACCTCGACGGCTAACTATCTAATCTTCATGCTTTCTAGAAATGTGGACCCAAAATAATAACAGCTTCTATTTTAATCATTTTAAATGAGTCTAGAGATAAGAACGGAACCGCGCTAAGATGATGCAGTTCCTGCGAGTCGGACTTTTTAGACTGTAGACTGGAGGGAAATTACTGATTATATGTAGCACAAATATTTTTTTTTTCTCTCTCTCATTCATATCAACCTCAAATTACTTGATATTTACATTGAATTAATCTAAAATATCACTAATTATTTGTTAGTAAGCCAATTTAGACATGTCTTATGTCTTTGGTTTAAACAATCTTATTTATAATATTTCTGTCATTGATGATAGCATAGAGGGAAGTGCAAATGAATTTTTTTTTAATAAGTGTATCACTACGGAATTATAGTGGCTGGCTAGATTTTTTATTGAACTTCCAAGCTGATTTGATCCAGCCCGATGTATGTACTTTTTACAGTGAAAATCTCACTGAAAAGTGTTCCTATTTCAACCTTATGAAGTTTATGCACCATAAAAAGAATAAATCAGCAATGTAGGTATACATAAATATAATTCGACATTTTGTGTAACATAAGTGAGGTATATTGTATTAGATTAGTTGAAAAATGTTAGGAAATTTTCTAAACATTAACTTACGAGGGGAGCATGGAATGATGGGGTCACCGACCTGGTTCATTTTAGCACTTTCCGCCGAAGGAAAGTAGCTATTCAGGTAATACTCATGACGGAATTTTTGAAAAATTTCTTCAAATCTTTATCGATCCTACCTAGTAGACACCGAAAATGACCCCATTAAAATTTTTATATATATATATATATATATATATATATATATATATATATATATATATATATATATATATATAAAGTAGAACTTTTATAATTCGAACCCCTAGGGACCGACAAAAAAGTTCGAATTATCCAAACTTCGAATTACAAAAGTTTTTGAAAATAAAGGCTCAAAAAATCGAACTTCATATTTTCACATCTATTAATTTAAAAAAAAATACATTTTATTTAAATAAAAACAAACATTTCATGAATTAATGATTACGTACATAAGTAATAAATGATTTATCAAAAAAAGTAAAAATAGAAGCCTATTGTTTTGAAAATAAGTCATTTTCATGGGCAAGACTTTTTTCTTTACTTTTCAGGAAAGTTGGTAAAGTGTTAGGATGAATTTCAAAGTCCCTGGCAATTTCAGATTTTTTCTTTATTCCTTTTTTAACTTCTTTAATCGCTGCTACTTTCTCTTACAACGTTAAAGTTTTATAACTTCTAGGCTTCGACATAAACAATACAACAGATCTAGGCACTGACTGACTTATAACTGAATAAGAAATGAATATGGGAGGTATGGTGGTAGGGAATTCTAGGATAAAACGACAGAATGGACTTGTAACAATCCCTGGAAGGGAAGAAGCATGACCCACCACTTTGAACTCCTAGAGTCCAAGAACTAGACTATGAGACCGCCGCGCTTCTTGTCTAGGAACCCCTACATCCGTATCTTACTATCCTTCTTACCCGAGGGCAGAATATTTTCACATGATTTAAGATGGACCGCCTCTCTGTCCACTTCCCAGTGGAGGCACAGGCTCATAAAAAAACCGAATTATCCAAAATTTTATTCGAATTAACCACAATTTTTTTACATTGTTTATGCCCAAAATTCTAGGGGCCGAGAGAAATATTCGAATTAAAGAAGATTTCGAATTATCGAAGTTCGAACTATCCATGTTCCACTGTATATATATATATATATATATATATATATGCTTGATGTTTATTTTTCGTCGCTGGGATGATATTTTTAGATGGAACGGCATTTTTCTCCAGGAAGAAGTGAGGAGAAGTACCACCGCTGGAGAAAAATGCCGTTCCATCTAAATATATATATATATATATATATATATATATATTGTAATGATCTAAAAGGGGGTGCTCTAGAAAAGGTCAGTTTCTGGCATAGCAAAGAGTAGCATTCCTATTCAAAATAAAGGCTAACTTATATTTCATAAGTCCATCACAAATATTATCATTTGTTAATCAATAAAATAAATTAAAAAAGTAATAAAAGAGATAGCAATTGGCAGTGCTTAGTTTGGCAGTATTTATTTTTTTATAAAGGCAGTGTTAAGTAAAAGAAGAGTCCAAATGTATCGGCTAGGAGCGATAAGGTATACAAGTTCCCAGGAAGATAACGATAGAGGTGTTTCCAAGAATGAACAGGAAAATCCAGGGAACGACGCTGAAGTCAGACACCCTTGGTGTGGTGGGAGTAACGCCTCTATAAAAAGGGCCTTCCCCCACCACTCACGCTCACTCCACCGCCAGCCAAGGGCGAGAGCACACCATTTGCAGAACCAACTGGCCAGCCGACACCAAGCACTTCACCTGGACATGATGGCCAGATACAACTCCAGAATCTAGCAGCCGACCATCCATCTCCTCAACACAACTACAAGCAGCCTGCCTCTTCACTTCAAGAACATCATCCGTAAAATAAGCTGAGTATAACTCACTCACTGCCAATTTTTAAATAAATTCTAAAAAAGCTATCTAAAATTTCATAATGGCCAATAGTTATATTTTAATATATAAGTTAATATTTTAAATATGTTCTGATTTTTCTAAGATAACCCAACATTGATACAAATATGTGAGTCAAGCAAAATTTTCTTTTTTATATTCTTTTTATATCACAGCCATGCCAAATCTTAAATTATATCTTTTATTCAATATAAGTCAATTATTTCCAACTCTATTTTATTTATACTGAACCTTTCTCCTGGTATTTAATATGGTCTCAACACATAAACTTTTAAATATAATTAACTTTCTTTTCATCCCCCCACAAAACACCACATATTGGTGACCCAACGTGGGGCGATCCACTAAACCTGTCGCCGAAATCCTGAACAGGTTGAGTCGCGTAATCTTTCCCGTAGCTTCGTATTGCTGCCCAGCTGCCTAGAGACGAGTTGCAGTAGGCGCGCGTGTTTTAAAACCAAAATTAAAATTTTTATTTTTTATTTTTATGTTTTCAGATTTTAATATTGAGACCATATAATTAAAAAAAGTGTGTTTTAAGGTTCAAAACATGAATTTTTATGAGAAATAAAATTTTTTGAGTGATATTAAATTTTTAGCAAATAGTTTATTTTTAGCTGTGATATTTATTAAATTATTTTTATTTAAGTTTTTATATACTTGTTTTGTCAGCTTGGCAAGTTTGCAACGACCACATAATTGGATCAATGTTGGGAAATGTGATGGCAATTTTGAAAGATGCGCTAATGATAGATATAATTATTTATATTTATTTCTGTATCTTTTTATATTTTATTTATTAATTTTTGGATCGTATTTGTATTTTTTTTATATATTAAAATTACTTATTTTAACAAAATGGAACATAACGAAGGTAATAGACGTTTCACCCAGGAGGAAATAATAATAATAAATTCGGGGTTCGCGAAGATGCAGTTAATGATGAAACAAATAATGGAAAGCCAAAAGTTAATATTAGAAAAGCTAAATTTAGAATCCCAAAATACAAGAACCGAATTAAAAGCAGAAATGCAAAAGACCAGAACCGAATTAAAATCAGAATCAGAAAAATTAGGGGCCATAATGACACTCCGTGATATTAAACCAGTTCCTTTAATAATAAATGATCAAACTAGTCATAAAATAACTGCTGTATCCAACGATATATTTACTTCCGATGAAACTTATATTTTAAATAATTTATTCAAAATAAATAAAACGACAACAAAATTAAACAATAACGTATTAACTTCCGCCGAAAATTATATTTTAAACAAATTATTTAAGAAAAATCAAACAAAAATTTTAAACACAGATTATTTAACAACTGTTGAAGATTTTATTTTAAACAATTTATTTAAAAATAATATCTTAAAAGAAGAAACAGCAAAATTAAACATACAATTGTATATTAAATGTCCCCATATTAAGATCGACCTGGGATATAAAAATAAAGATAAAAAAGGAATTATTCGGGGAATGTTCCATTCGATTCTCCTTAAATATTATCATGAACCGACCAAAGATGATGAAATAAAACATTTAACCAGTAAAGTATAACAATAAAACCTCTCTGTTTTGGAGCTCCTCTGGCGTTGGGTACCAGATTTGAGTGGATAGGGACAAATAAATAATAAATTTATTAATATTTAAATTATATTACCTATCAAAATTCTATGGTTTATTGATAAAAACCAATGTTTATAAATTTTTTTTAACACCATTTTCAAAATTACGAGAGGCAAATCCATAATTTATTTCATTTTTATTTTATTTTTAAAATCGTGTGCACAACCGTACACTAAAAACGAAAAATGTTACGAAAAAGGTCATTATATTATCCTTTTTTAGTCGTAGATTCAGTAAAATGATAACCGGTTTTATCCGTTAAAAGCAGTAAAATTATTAATAAAATGAAAATTTTGCATCAATATAAAATTCTAATGTCATTATTATTATTAATATCAAAAAGAAGATATCAAGAAATATTTCATTATCGGTCGTGATAAAATTTTAGACACGCAAGTGTAAGACAAAGAGATTCGATAAAAATCAGGAAATCACCAGTTTATGTTAAAATCCTATTCCCATCTCGGGAAGGCAGAAAGTAGGATTAGTAACTCCCAAAATTACAAATCCTCTAGGCCCCAGATAATTACCTAAAAGATAAACCAGAAATATCCAGTCTCTATCTCTTATCTACCTCGTGAGAAGAAAGGTTTGATAATCCCAAACGTAAACAAAGCAGGCTCATGCTAGTTCAAGTTCTCGACACGCGCACCGCGCTAGTGTTCTACATTGCCAAGAAGTTCCAATAATTGCCACAGCCCCGAGCAGCGCTCGCATCACTCTCTTTTCAATATAACTTGAACCTTCCAACTATAGGATGTTTTTAAATGAGAAATATATTTTTGAAGCCAATAAGGCTATAATGAATTAATGAAGAGAATAATTAATGGTTAAACTACGTTTTAAATAAAGAATAAAATAAATAAAACTTAATAATTTTTAAATAAATAGAAAGACAGACATTGACAAGGACAGTTATAAATATTTAAAGGGAAAAAACCTTTTCAAAAGTTAATAATAAATAAATGAAGAAGTAGGAGTAAAGAATAATAATAATTGAAGTAAGGGGAAGGAGAAAAATATTTCATATATTTTGATATATTTGAATATTTATTTTATATTGAGGGCTCACGGACCCATGAAGAGGCCGGAGTACCTATTATTTGTTTTGTATTGAGGGCTCACGGACCCATGAAGAGGCCGGAGTACCTATTGTTTGTTGTGTATTAAAGGCTCACGGACCCATGAAGAGGCCGGAGTACCTTATCTACGTAATGGGAAATATTATATTATACTATATTATAATAAAAGGGGGGAAATTTATTAATAATAATTATTGAAGTGGAAGGAGTTTAATAATAATAATGAGAAGGAAGGAGAATTTTTTAAATGAAATGTAGTAAGAAGGAGTGACTGACAAACAAGTTGACACCGACAAGGACTGATAGACTATTGACAAATTATTTTATTACATTAAAATTTCAATTTTTTAAAATGGGCTAGTGAGGGAACAAACTTTCTTGAACAATCATTAGAGTCATGTCAAATGCATTGGGTAAAATAATTAAATATGAATAAAAACCACAATGAACTTAAAAAGAAAACTTGTTGTACATAAAATATAATTGAAGAATGGATAAATGATGATAAAACTTAAGATTAAATGAGCCAGGAGGCTCACCTTTGAGCTATACTTATATTTTTTTTTGTTGTCGTAGTAGATACTTTTAATTATATTATATTGTTCATTTGAAATTAAAATGATTAATTATTGAATTAAGGGTAATATTAAAAATTAAAAAAAAAAAAAAAAAAAAAAAAATATATGTAAATAGATAAAAATAATTTTTTTATTATTAAAAAAAAAAAAAAAAAAAAAAAAATGTTATGATATAAGTGACTTAGTAATGGAATAGGAGGTATACAGCCATACAACATGTGTTGTAAATCTAAATGATATTATTTGTAATTTAATTTAGAGCATATAAGAAAAAAATTTAAACTTTTTAAAATGAAACTAGTTAATAGTAATCCAGTATTTGAATAGTAATGCTACCCTGAGCCGAAAAACAAAATCATTACACCAAATTAAATTTAAAAAAAAAAAAAAATTAAAACATGCCAAGCATTTTTTTTATTTTTTTTTTACACCGGAGCCCACCCGAAATGTAATGATCTAAAAGGGGGTGCTCTAGAAAAGGTCAGTTTCTGGCATAGCAAAGAGTAGCATTCCTATTCAAAATAAAGGCTAACTTATATTTCATAAGTCCATCACAAATATTATCATTTGTTAATCAATAAAATAAATTAAAAAAGTAATAAAAGAGATAGCAATTGGCAGTGCTTAGTTTGGCAGTATTTATTTTTTTATAAAGGCAGTGTTAAGTAAAAGAAGAGTCCAAATGTCTCAGCTAGGAGTGATAAGGCATCGAGAGATACAATTTTCCCAGGAAGATAAGAATAGAGGTGCTTCCAAAAGTTGCCCTTTGAACATCCAGGTGGCGATCGCTGAAGACAGACACCCTTGGTATGGTGGGAGTAACGCCTCTATAAAAAGGGCCTTCCCCCACCACTCGATCTCATTTCAGCGTCAGCGAAGGGCCAGAGCACACTCATTCGAGCGCCAGAGACGAAGGGCACACAATCTCGCTGCAGAACCAGCTGGTCAGCCGACACCAAGCTCTCACTTCATCTTCTCATGATGGCCAGACACCACTCCAAGATCTAGCAGCCGACCATTATTCTCCTCAACGTAACTACAACCAGTCTACCTCTTCACTTCCAGAACATCATCCGTATCATAAGCTGAGTATAACTCGTTAACTGCCAATTAAATTCAAAAGATATCTAAAAATTTCATAATGGCCAATATTTATATTTTAATATATAATATTTTAAATATGTTCTAATTTTTCTTTAATAACCAACATTGATACAATTATGTGAGTCAAGCAATTTTTCTTTTTTATATTCTTTTTTATATCACAGCCATGCCAAATCTTAAATTATATCTTTTATTCAATATAAGTCAATTATCTCCAACTCTATTTTATTTACTATGAACCTTTCTCCTGGTATTTAATATGGTCTCAACACGGACAGATGGTAAGAAGTGGTTCTAATAATATATTTCTCATGCTTTTCTTTCAGGAAATTTATTAAATTAAATTAATTATTCAAATAGTTTTATTCATAAATCCGTATGTGGTGAGTTTGGTAATTTTAAATGAACCCTGAGATATAATGAAAATATAATTCAATTATTATATTCAATTGAGATATTTTTAAATATAATTCAATTTTCTTATTTTTGCCAAAACCAAAACACCGCGTGAGTGTGTGTGTGTTAACACGATAGTGGCCATATTTTTGTTTTTTTATCACGTTACTTGGTGTATAGTGTTCAATTAGCAACTGATTGAATGAGTTCGTTAAGCTCCAAAGTCAGTCCACCGGAAGGGGGGTTTACTCCGGACCAAAACACTAATTTTATCATGCTAGCCGCAGTTTTTGTTATATTTCAATGAAACTTTGTATTCGTAGTGGTAATCTACAGAGAAAAATGGGTTGTAAAAATAAACTAAATCTGTTCATTAGGAGGGGGGTTTACACCGGACTCACATTACCAATTTGCCACTACCAGCCGTAATGTTTGTTACTTAGACAAAACTCGGTATTCGTAATCTACAGAGAAAAATGGGTTGTAAAAATATAATAAAAATAAGAGGGGGGTTTACTCCAGACTCAAATTACTAATATACTCATACCGGTTGTAATTTCTGCAGTATTGTAATGAAACGTGGTATACATCGTGGATATCTCATGAGAAAAAAGTGTTGTAAAAATGAGCTAAATCAGTCAATCGGAAAGAGGGGTTACTTTGTACTATATTTCATAGAATTAGCCCGCTAGACGTATCCTGTTCCTGCGTCAGGTCAAAAGACGAACATATGAAGTTTTTTGTATTTATGAAGTAGTGTAGTACCATGTATAAACATAAATCTGGAAGCAAATTAATTGAATAATAAATAATTGAACACTTACTACTCATTACAAAATTAAAAGAGAACTATTCATATTTTTATTTTATTTATAAAGGATATTTAAAGTAAATTATTCAGGGATGCAGTCTACATTACCCAAATTCTGAGGAAAGTGCTTAGTTCTGAAGCTCCTGTGTGCCGGACTTTTTTCTGTTTAATTCTGCATAAAAAAATAGTCGACACGTGTCCGAGCGTTCCGTCCAATGCGCCTTAGGAACTAAGAAATCAAATAAAATAGATTGAAAATGCATTATTTTATATATCAAGTTTGGAAAATGATATCGACATGATTCTTTTAGCTCGCCAGTGAATGTGAAAATCCAGCAATCCAGTATTTCAAAGAACATTTACTCAATTCAAACCAAACTTGGAGGGTCAATAAAGGCTTTAATTTTCTTCTTATTGGGATGATTCTACTTGTTCTCGAATCGATGTTGTATGCAAAAACGTTTAAATTTTATTTTTATTTTCAGAACCATTTTTTACTAGTACCTTTTGAGATAATACAATAGTTATTTAGATTGTTAAAAAAAAAAAAGAGTCTTTTTTCTCTTGAAAGAGCTCAAGGAGGTAAAAATCGGATTATCTCAAGGCGAGATATTGAATTTCAAAACGTCACATTACTTGTTCGCTTACAAATTTGTAGTCTCTTCCGGACTGGGAAAAATTATTATTTTTTGTTATTAATGATATTTACCACATTAGGGTTTCTTGGGGTGCTGATTTTAAATATGCTATTATTTCTGGCGTAAAAAAATGTATAATGCTAGTTTATTTTAAAAAGAAAGCATATTTTTGATTTCATTTGACGAAATATAAATTATTGTTTAACGATTATATTTTTCCTTTAATCTACTCCGTAAAACAAATGAATTAGTGAAAGAATCATATAGATATCATTTTCTAAACTCGATATATAAAATAAAGCACTTTAAACCTATTTTATTTTATTTCTCGGCTTCCAAGGCCCATTGGAGCGAACGCTCGGATACGTGTCGACTATTTTTGTATTGCTGTATACTCCCCTTGTCAGTATCATTTTCCCGGGGTATAGACAATAAAACTGAAAACGATGATAAATTGAATGTTACCCTTTCCGGACTGCACTAGTAGTGCGTGGTGCAGTCGGGAAAACACTAACGTTGGGACATTGTCACCTGGAGCACCGGCCCCTCACCCCAATGTATTGACACTTCGTCATCTGGGCCAAAACCACTAACCATCAATATATTGGTACATACTTCGAAAAAGAGGTTTAGAAAAATGATGAATTATTACCTGCTCCAGCACCAGTGACTACAGCAACACGACCATCAAAACGCAATGTAGGTGACATCTGAAAAGAAGAGAAAAAGGTTAATTTTCTTACGATAAATCTTTCAAAAAATAGAAAGAAACTATCTATAAAAACATGACCCCAAAAGTGAAAAACATGAAAAAAATTGTTTTCTAGCAGAGGTAATCTCTCTCTCTCTCTCTCTCTCTCTCTCTATATATATATATATATATATATATATATATATATATATATATATATCACCTTTCTGCCTGTTTGTTCCATTTTTCCAGAAAACAATCAACAAATCGGGAAAATCATAACTTTCCTATGATTACCTCATGGTAAAATAAAGGGTATCTTTAGGTTTTTCTCTACTCCATAGGGTTTATTGCTGAAGAAAATAAATTATGTTAAATTACTGAGTGACTCCCATGGATAGAATGAAGGTTTTAACTTCTACAACATTAACAGGCAGAGAAGCCATTATCAGAGAAAAAATAATAGGTAAATGTGAAAACAAGGCTCCTGGGCACCGATTATTTTGAAAGTTTGCACTATAACTTCTTGAGCGAGCGGAAACACATAGCACGTATGCCCATAAGCGACATGCTACGACCGGTGAGGATGCTACTCAAATTTACAATGATTTGTGAATAAATAATTTATCAACATTTCAAATAACAGTTCTTTGTTTACCAATCTTACATCCCCGTGCATGCGCATGTTTACAAATATGTTATTTACGCCACCTTTCATAACCCGCATAACTTTAGTGCTTAACCCTTAGCTTACGACGGGTAGTGCGGGCTGACCGACCCTGTAGTACGGCGATCTCTCTACCTGGCCGGGCGTTAGTTAAGAAACTATTCTCGCCCTCCTGTCGACGTATGTAAAAATGTTCATATAATTTCCTCCCTTAACATTTCTAATCGCAGGAAAACTGCATTTTATTATTCATTCACTTTTACTTTTAGCTCTAAATATTTAGGTTGAATTATATAATTAGATGCTCCAATAAATATTTTTTATAGTCTATACTTTTAAGTACGAAAAATATTATTTTTTTATGATACAGAAATTAATCAAAGAAGCTAAATAAATAAATAGCCTGTTTTTAATTAAAAACAAGAAAAATACATCATCCTTTTCGATTGGAATCGAGTTGGATCTAACACTGGCGATGTTAATTTTTACGATCCCGACCCATGTATCCATAATCCGTAGCTCTCTCTTGACACAAATAGTTAATTTTTCCGGCGACCAGTGGTAAAAGAAATAGCTAAAGCTTCTCTAAGTCCTTGCTTAATAGCCCCAAGGTCAAACTCCTGGAAAAGTTAGCCTTAGGGAGCTGGTAAACGAGAGAGAAGGGTCGGACTGCTGTACAAGTCCTTCGTTCCAGGGGCACGGCTGCTCTAGACTGCTGTACAAGTCCTCCGTTCCAGGGGCACGGCAAATTCAACTTCTACAGAAGTCGTAGAAGGTAGAAAAATAATGTCTCTCCACTGTTTTTCAAAGTATTTATTAGCAAAAGCTTTTCGAGAACATGGTTCTCATCGTCAGTGCATCTACAATTTTCACAAAAACACGCATATATTAATTAAAGAAATATTTATAAGTATTCTTATTACTAAAGCTATGACAAATATTAATTACAGAAATATTTATAAGTATTCTTATTACTAAAGCTATGACAAATAATGTTACCTATTACTCCACCGGTAGTACTGCTAACAGCCTCTCCGAACAGGTGTGAGGTAATGAGACTATTCCGGGTGAGCAGAGTATATATATTGACGTTGGATATTGGAGATCACAAGAATCACCATACTACCGGTGGAGTAATAGGTAACATTATTTGTCATAGCTTTAGTAATAAGAATACTTATAAATATTTCTGTAATTAATATTTGTCATAGCTTTAGTAATAAGAATACTTATAAATATTTCTTTAATTAATATATGCGTGTTTTTGTGAAAATTGTAGATGCACTGACGATGAGAACCATGTTCTCGAAAAGCTTTTGCTAATAAATACTTTGAAAAACAGTGGAGAGACATTATTTTTCTACCTTCTACGAAATCAAGAACTCCACAAATAACGCTGCATACATCACAGTTCTACAGAAGTCTTTAGTAAGGAAAGGGTTAATAAATTCTTTCCTAGTTGAGAGCAAGTTTTATTTCAACGGATTTGTGTTTATTTTAACGGATTTGTGTTTATTGAGATATTATAGTGCAACATATAAAAATAATCGGTGCCCAGGAGCCTCGTCTTCACATTTACCAAATAATATAAATCTTATTTACATTAAATAGTTAGGACCTACTGTTATATTATATCTACACTTTTTTTTAAATTATTCATTCAGATAAGGTAACACTTCCTAACTCTTTGCATCAAATCGTAAAAGCTTAGCTTCCAAAACATTTGTAACAGACTTTTCATTTAATGATATAATATATATTTATATGATATAATATATATATATATATATACGACTCTAACATTTAAAAAAAAAAAACATATTCCAACTCAAATGAATTTGAGCAGGTTATTTCAAGTTTTCTGGGTCACTCGATTAGATTGTAATTTTAGTACAAAAATATTACCATTGTAATACAATAATCATTAAGATAAAATAACACTCAATTTCTATAACAGTAACTGGCAACTTAAAACAAATTGTATGCAATTTAATAACATAATATAAACTTTATTGTTATAATTGACTGTTATGGAAACAATATCAAGAATGAAGGAGGAAATAGTTTATAATTTATGATTTAAGAAAATCAAAATACAATATTAATCACATATCAATGTGATCCTAGAGCAATTCAGGCTCAAGAAAAAGAGGAGATGCTCATTCCAGAAGGAAGTTAAATAACAAAAATGTATGTAGATAATCACAGTAAAATAAAATATCAAACTCAGCATTTACGATATACTGCAGGAAGAGTGAACAAATAAATTAGGCCATTCATAGAATTTACATAACCAGTAAACATGAAATAGTGAATACTAAAATAATATAAATAAATGTTTAGTACTTCTCTATATGCTGGGTGTGACAAAGCTGATATTGAATCGGTGAGCCAAGGATTTAAGAGTATAAGTGTATATGCCTTGTCATGTGAATTAATTAATCAGCAAAATACTTAACCAAACTGAACTTCGGATTATCTCCTTCAAATATTTGTGATAAGCAAGGGGAAAGCTACACTTACCAAAGAGATCTTTATCTTATATAAACTGCGCTTATGACGTCACATTGTGACAAATCAGGAACCATAAGTCAATACATTTGTACATCTCAATATTTTATTGTCTTTATAGTAATTCAAAGCGGGCGAATCGCCCCCGCTGCGTGTGCTCACAAATAAAAATAAATAAATAATGCAAAGAAACAAAATAAGACAATAATATTTAATCATCAGATCAGTGGTCATAAAATTAGCGCTGAAAGAAAATATATTAATCCATTATAACTCTGAATAATAAAAATACTGTTGCCGAATAAGGACAAGTCTCATTTGTAAATGGCTAGTATATTGTTTAGTAAAAAGATAATCGCTTACAATTCTATAAAGAAAAGACCAAACACACACTAAAATGGGAAAGAATAATTCGTATAATACGCCGCATAAATTTTTATTTACGAATATATTATATTTACGTAGGTTTATACTTTATTTAATTGTTCATGAGATAGCGGAATCACAAAGATAAAGAAAGGCACTATATTTCGGCATCTTATATCAACTATGCAAATTCCTCTTGCAATAAGAAGGGCTTACAGAGTATCTATTGTCCGACCAGGAACAAAAGAACCAGGAGGGGAGTGGCCGAAGGGGAGCTAGGCTTTCCCCCACATGGGCTGGAGGTAGCGCGTGCGCACTACCTGGTTCTTTTCTTCGCAGGTCACCTACAACTACTGTAGTAATGGTGCACTTTCCTCATCAAACTTCAAAACCCCTGATTTGTATATGTATATACAGTAATTCCAAGTCAAATTTAACGTTTTCCATTTCAAATTCACCTATGTCTATTTCAAGGTCAACACTCTTCATTTCAAATTTCACCTCATATTCAAGTAAAAATGAACACCTTTTCCAACTTTTACAGTACCTACTTTTCTATGTTGAAGGACTAATCTTATTTCTCCTTGGAAAGAAGTAATGATGAGGTCTGCTAGTTTATTTGGAATGAGATCCTAGCAGTCTGATTAATACTCTAAAACGTCCGTTTTTTTGTCTTTACTTTGTATAAATTTGCTCCAAGTAACCCATCTGAAAAGGGTAACTTGGGTTCTTTATATATTCTGGACTCTATGAGGAAGCAGATGTCCTCATTAATGACGTAGTTATATAATATACAGAAGACGTACAGCATGGCGAAACTCGTGATCCCGTCATATTTAATACTGACATCGAGACATATTTTATGCACAAAAATCAATCATAAGCTAAGAACACAAAGCTAAAATTCAGTCGAGGCAAACAGAAGAAAGAGTTGATTTTCTTAATTAATGAAAAGGGGCAGAAATGTGTCACAGATTATAATTAGGAAGCATTAAATGCTACAAAGGAGGTTGTAAGTAAAACCAAAATAGCTACAAAAATTTACCGAAGCAAAATCTGAAATTGGAAAAAAACAAAGGGAAGAATTTTGGTCCGTGCTGTAATTAGATATATTCTTCGATGAGAACTTACTACATGTGACCTATTCCTATATTCTGACCTTCTAAAATAAAGGTGCTGATTTGTTGTTTTATTTCTCAGAGAATGGTTCAGTCGTTAAATAGTTGGTTCAAATATTAGAGGAGCTGAGTTCGATTTCCCCATCATCTAATTATATTTGAATATCATTTGTCTTTCTCCATTAACATAGTGAACATTTATCAGAAAATCTTTTTCTTCTTTTTTTCAATTATGGTTTTCATTTATTGGTAATGGTTATTTTTTCTGTGTAGCATCACATGACCGCTACGTCACGTCGATTATATTTACTGGACAGAGCAAGGGGCTGTGCAGACTTCTATGTTTACTACCGCCGTTTCCATAAAATTTATTTTGTTATTTGAATGTGAATACGTTTTTTTTAAATTTCTTGGTGACTGTGAACCAATTAACAGTTCTGTTCCCTAATTAACAGTTTTAGTGTTAAGATAAAATTTGTTTTGCTTTTCTTAATTGTGACATTTTATATAACAGTACAGTTGTAAGTAATTTCATGTGATTTATTATTACTTACTAGTTTACTAATTTTTATTTACTTATCCATAACAGCTTTTAATCTTGTATTACGAAATATATGGTGTCATATTGAACAATAATAATCTCTATATAAAGATTTGTTTTAATTTGAAGTCAATTTCAATAGCCTCATTATCCTTATGGATAATCTTTAAAAATGGAATTAACACTGAACATATTTTAATAGTCATTTGAGATAATACAATATAAAATTTGAATTAGACATTTAGAAATGTACAATACTATCATTTAAACCACTGAATACAATTTTTTTTTTCATGTTGGATCTGCATCTAGGCCATTAGCGACAGGGTATCTTTAGATTAGCACCCTTCCCAAACATCAGTGTTGGGCAAAAAATCATTCAGAATAATGAATAAGTATGTTATTTCATTTTGAATATTGAATCATTTTTCATTCATTATTCAGTCAATTTAATGAATAACGTAACTCTTTATTTGTATTCATAATTGAATAACAATGATTCATTAAATGGAACTTTTTATTGAATAAAAATGATTTATTGAATGAAAACTTTTATTGGATGAAAGTTATTTATTCAAATGAAACAATTTTTTGAATGAAATTGATTTATTTGACTGCAAGTTTTCGTTAAATACAAATGATTTATTTCAACAATAGTTTCTACTAAAAATGACTAAGTTCATTAAACTTTTTCTTATTTTTAATGAATATTATTTATTTAAATGATATTATTTACTGAACTTAAAGAATCTGAGTTTGTTGTTCTATGAACCACATTATTTTAAATTTATAAAAATGAAGAATGATTGCTGGGTCAGCTAGTATATAGATAAAATTATTCCCATCGCTGATGGCTAGGAGCGTAAATATTTTGGCTAAATAATGACTACTATAAAGTAGACAGCAGATAAACAACAGGAGAAAAACTATTTTTGATTTTAAAACAGATGTCAGATTTGTTTTTAGCACATTCAAAACCCCTATATTCAAATTATGGGAAGATTAATAAAAAAAAAAAAAAAAAAAATTAAATTGAAATTAGGGATTGTCGGGGTTCGGTCGTTGCTGCTTAATAAAACTACATTTTACGGTGAAAATGGTTTTATTGTTGTCGACGTTTCGGCTTATTAGGAGAACAGATATAAGAATAACAAGATGGGCTTACCGATGAGAATATTGAAAACTATACCTCACCACACCTCGTTTTTTTTTTTCATATATAGGAACATGTGTATTTAGGTAGATATATATGTGTGTGTGTGTGTATATATATATATATATATATATATATATATATATATATATATATATATATATATACACTTAGTCAAAAAAGTTTCCATACACCCAAAAATAATTGAATATATGCAAATAAAGGAATTCAATAAATGTGAAATAGTATTATTTGTATAGCATTTTGTATGTTTAACATATATAAGTGCAATTATTGCAATAATAAGTAAATAAATATTAAATTTATGATAATTTAAAAAATGTATGTCAAATAAGTTTCCATACACTATAAACATTAATCCTATTTCATATACTGTGACCCTCTTTTAAGTCTTAGGTGTATAAATCTCATCTCTTCCCTTAATTCTTAATCCTGTATTAGGTTTACTAGTGCCTGTGAAAGACTGATTTTTTTTTTATAATGCATGTTTCTCGTGATATAAGAGCTAATAGTTCGCTGTCATAATCAGGGCTTGTCTCTTGGAAAAATTGCTCAATTATTAAATAAATTACATGCAACAGCACAATATGTGCTTAACGTCCATAGGTGTTTAAAATCTCTGGAGGATAGACCACGGACGGGAAGTGCAAGGAAATTGGAGTCACGACAGGAGGTTCATCCTTGTTCAAATTAATTAAGATCCTCACACATCATTGACCACTGAACTAAATAGGGACTATGGGATTCAAGTCGACCCAGAAACTGCTAGAAATGCATTGAGAAAGGAAGGATTCAGGTGTCGGATTGCCAGAAGAAAGCCCTTCATAAGTATGGGTAAACAGAAGGAGCTGCGACAGTTTACCAAGGAATTTTTTAAATAAACCAGACAGTTTCTGGGAGAAGGTGATATTTATTGACGAGTCAAAATTTAAAATTTTTAGGTCAGATGGAAGGTCAAAAGTGTGGAGAAAACCAAAGGAAGCATTCAAGAGCAATAATTTAAAAACAACTTTTAAACACGGAGGTGGAAGTGTCATGGTGTAGGGGTGTGTTAGTTCATCTGGTGTAGGAAATTTAGTGTTTGTTGATGGAATTATGAACCAAAATGTTTATTTGGATATTCTAAGGGGCAATTTAAAACAAATCGGCTGAAAAACTCAGACTTGGGCAAAGATACTTTTTCCAATAAGACAATGAGCCCAAACTCACAGCTAAGAAAGTAAAGGAATGGTTGCTCTATAATGTTCCAAATCAATTAAAAACACCTCACATTCACCTTACCTAAACCCCATTGAACACCATGGGATGAACTTGATCGGAGGGTGAAAAATCAGAACATCCGAACGAAATAAGAGCTGAAAACTGCACTACAGACAGAATGAAATGAAATTAATAATCTAGTACAAATAGTATCTACAAAACAACTGGTTTTGAGTATGAAGCACGTACTACTTGAAATCTTAAAATGAAAAGGAGGACCCACAAGTTATTAAACAAAAATTATGGAAATTTAATCATGCTTTGTTTGAAATGTATGGAAACTTTTTTGACATACTTTTTTTAAATTATGATAAACTTAATATTTACTAACTTATTGCTTTATATGAATGCATATATGTTAAACATAAAAAATGCAATACAAATAATGTTTTAGCACATTTCTTGAATTCCTTTATTTGCATATATCAAATTATAATTGGGTGTATGGAAACTTTTTTGACTGAGTGTATAAATATATATATATATATATATATATATATATATATATATATATATATATATATATATATATATATATATATATAGATAGATAGATAGATAGATAGATAGATATATGTATACGTATATCTCTCCTGCTTGTTTTTACAGCCGTGATGAAGGCTTGAATTTCAAGCCGAAACGTCGGCAACAGTAAAACCATTTTCACTGTAAAATGTAGTTTTATTAAGCAGCAATGACTGAACCCCGACAATCCCTACCTTTGCATCATCAATCTCAATTAAATTAAAATTGTTCTAAGGCTATAATCTACCTTTCCATCAAAAAGTCTCAATTCTCTAATCTGCTCCTAATTAAAAAAGTCTTGTAATCTGATTACAGGCATGGAATGGCCATTCCCATTACTCCATCCGAATTTCTGTAATTGTATGAGAAATCATAATTAATTTTTCCGATTACAAGTAATCGGAAAATGTAATTGCAATTCCCATTACCATTACAGGAATGGGTATTGCTATTACATTTCTTCTAAAGGAATGGGAATTTGTAATGGGAATGGGGATTCCATTTTTCACAACCCTGTATTACTTACATACAACATACACATGCACATACATAAATATACTGGAGAGATACTTCATGAGCCACGAGAGAAATAATGAAGTTATTAAAAGAAAAGTATGATGTTTTTAATATATTTGCTTTTTCCAAACTCCATATGAATTTTTAATATATCCCATTTTAGTTTAGTATGTTTACAAGGGTAATCCCTAACATACAATGCATCTTCTACGGGTTCGAGTCCTGCTTGTAGCAGGTTCAGTTCCATTGTCTATAACCTTATTGAAAAATTCCCTGCTCAGCCATGGATGTTTGGCTGAGTAGGGTATTAAAATTAAATAATATAAAATTTACAAGCACATGATTTGAAGATTATAATGTATATCTAAGAAAATAATACAAAATCATGCAGGTCAGTTGTTGATACATTAGTGTACTCTAATTTTTATGTTTATTATTTGTTTATATTTTAACTTAATATCCTAACCAGTATAATTAATTGTATTTCACAGACAAATGGATTGAAAATGGCTTATAGCCGAAACGTTTCCACAACAAAAATGTAATATAAAATACAAAACTATTGAAGACTGTTACCAACTACCTAGAACATCTTAGTTTTCAACTTAGGATCTAATATATATATATATATATATATATATATATATATATATATATATACACACACACATACTAGCTGACCCGGCAAACATTGTTTTGCCTTCTACATTATTTGTAGTGAATATTTAGGTAGTCAAATAATAGTCCTGTGCCTTTTATGGGATCTTGTAGTTTAATATTTATGAAATTTCCGCCTTGTCCCTTCATTAGGATCATTAGTGGATATTGGATAGCTTTGTATGAATGGTGTTTATCAGCAATGGACTCAAGATTATTTTTTCTTCTTCGAATCAGGATTTCTTGTAACACTCTACGGTTGCCAAACACAATTCTAGCAAGGTTGCCAGCAACAGGTGCATTGAATGTAATCTCCAGATGGTTGTTTATCAGGATTGATGATAATAGCGTGAATGTCACTTTGTAATTTGTGCATGTGTGATTTAAATTATTACAATAATTCATTCTGCTCATTCAATAGATCGTACAGCCTGGCAAACTATAAATTGAGGTCAATGTAGCCCCAACGTGTATCAACGCGATTAGTGATTGCGTTTTTAGAGTCCTCACCTCCTATAATGTAACTGTAAAAATGTATGTGGTTCGTTTGGCATTGGCAGCAATGATCCCTCTTTGCGATAAATTTGGCCTTTGATTTTGAATGTTGAATTAAATTGTTGACCATGTGCAACATAGGTCATACTATTTCCATTGCTCCAAGCGATGTCATTTGGAAACATGAATTGATTGTTGGAATTAACTTCCAACAGGTTAGAATCTCGAGCCATATTTCTCTTTGTCAAAAGATCATATGTTGCATAAAACTGAAATTTATAATTAAAATGTATTTATTATGATTAAAGTACTAATATCACTATTAAAAAATAGTGATCAAAGATATCTCTGCAATGAAAAGGTAAATAAGTAATCATCTGTAATATCTAACTTTACTTTATCTAAAACTATGTACAAACAGTTTATTTGGGGGAAAAAATTCTTGTTCTCCATCCCAAATATCATTGAAATCAATGAGATCATATGAAAAACCTAATTTATTAAAATCAAGATTTTAATTAGAAGGAGTTTTATCCCTCTAGATCTTACTGATGCTCGGCTGCCTAGTCTAGAAGCATTCTCCACTGGTTTAATAAAATGAACGATGTACCTTAAAATCAGAGATGATTTCTCATAGTAGCTTTCAGGTAATTAAGACAAATACCGTGGAACTAAATATATAAGCAAAACGTTAGTAAAAATATCTTTACAGTAGAGTTGAGACTGAGTGAAAATTCTTCTATGTTTTTAACATCAATAGATTTAAGTGCTCAAATTCCATTTAAGCCATACTTCATTCTTTAATAATTCTTAGCAAAAATAAGTCTTGTTTCTGCCAAAGTTTTGGCTTGACAATTTAAGCGTTCTTCAGAGCTATGGAAGATAAGGAGAACAGTTCCTTTTCTTGAAGGCTACATTTCTCTCCATGTAGTTTTATTCAACATAAGACCAAACCCGACTATCTACACCGTATTAAAATCTAGATTTTTCCCATTGAGTATAGGTGACAAAAATAGTTAATTATTTGAATGTATTTTTAATTATTAATATCTTATATTTTCTAGTTTGTGGATGAGTGAGCCAATTTCATTTAGCATGTACACACAGATAGGTGGAACATTTCATCATGATTTGATTTATTTAATGTTTCTACATTCTCGCTTTTTAAAATAGCTAAAAATTTTTCCAGCGAATGAATATGACAACTCCAATTTAGTGATTTATTTCTCAGGCCATGATTTTTTTATGTAGTAAGCTCATGCATTGAAGGACCTGAGCATGACCTTGGAGTTTTTTCTGAGCATCATGTCGTTGAGTTTACTAGCCCTGACTTGGGCCACCCAGCCTTTAATGAATATGGGTATTGCAAAATCATAGAGAAAAAAATTTAGTCTCTCGATTTCCTGGTTTGCTTCCCAATTAAAAATTAGGCGTGATTTTATACGATTGCTTTTAAAAATTAGATTAAAAAATTTTCTTAAAAATGTATACCGCTGTATTGCAAGAAAATTCCAATATTCAAGATTGTGAAACTATACCAAAAATTTAGTTAAATACCGCCAACCACACGTTTCTATCTTGTTCCGTTCCAGAGATATGCTCTCTTAACAGTTATTTCTAAAACAAAACTTTTTTTGTAGGAACCCCTACCTTTCTCTGCATTGACACATTTTTTTTTTTTTTTTTTTTTCAATGTTCGCTCACATTCATTTAATGAGCATTACATATTCTTAAAGACTAATGCGCTATCAATTCCACAAATGTCATTTCCAAACACAGTAACCAAAGAGCTTCAGCTATGCATTAATCTCTGGCATGTACTTCTTGAACTCCAATCAAATTTATTAGACTGAATGTTGAGGTTAATTAAATGTTACAATGACACACACAACTGATTAATTGATGTTGTGACATCAATCATTAATGATTAACTGATGACAAAAGCTGCATGAACCAAGGAGCATGTTCTTAATTGGCATCTGCTCAAGTCAGATATCAGTAACCTTCCTGCCCCCACCCAGAGTTGAGCGTAATCATAATCATAATTACGATTACAATTATAATTATCCAATGCATAAATCTTCTTATAGATAGGTGACACTAAATTGTTGATTATTATGCTCATAAGGTTTAATTACACTGGGATTTTGCAGATGGCTGTCAGTAAAGACCCTTGTGGAGCTGTGCCTACATGTTCATCATGGGATCTAATTCAGGTAAAACTCCTCTTTTCCCTAACATTATTTTCAGGTGTGTTTATCAGAAGCTTATTTATATTTTTTAAGAATTTATATGTTGTTTAAATAATTTACCTTCCATAGTGGACTTATTTTTTTATAATTTTTATTAGGTAATTCTAAGAATTGCATATGAGAAACGTTACATCGATTATTTTACCAAAGTTTTTTTTTTTTTTTTTTTTTTTTTTTTTTTTTTTTTTTTTTTTTTTTTTTTTTTTTTTTTTTTTTTGAATTCTTTCTTCTGACTTGACTCCTGCAAAGTGTGAAGAATTTTACTCTTCTATACTTTTTAGAGAATGTGTAGATGTTCGGGGTTCAGTCATTTGTTAAATAAAACTACATTTTATAACTAAAATGAGTAATATTTATTTGCCAACGTTTCGGCTTGAAGCACTAGTCATCTTCAGGGCTATAGAAGAGAGAGAGAATAGTTCCATATCATGGAGGCTAAATTTCACTTTGGAATGTAGCCTCCATGATACGGAACTATTCTCTCTCTCCTCCGTGGCCCTGAAGATGGCTTGTAATTCAAGCCAAAACATTGGCAAATAAATATTACTCGCTTTAGTTATAAAATGTAGAATTATTTAACAAATGACCTAACCCCAATCATCCATAATCTTCTCAATATCAATAATACAATACAATAATGTCGAGCTGTCCTCAAGGGAGCGCACCGCGGCCGTACAACCTATTGTGCTACCCGTTGTTGTCTCTCTTCAGAGTGCTACCTTCCAATAATCCAGGAGTCTCCTTATTGATATTTCGCATTGGGCCAAGGCTGGTATCCTTTGTGTCACCAAAGTACCTAAAGCTTATATGATCCAGCCGTTCACAGCCACGAATGATTTGTATTGGCGTCTCCTCTTCTACTCTACAACATCTGAAGATGGGGAAGTTGACTATCTTCATCCTATGAAGGTGATTGTTCAGTTTTCAATGTCCGGTAATTATTCCAATAGCTTCCAGAAGTTCCACTCTGTTGAGGAGCTTCAGCTCCTTCCAGAGTTTTCCAGAGGGCTTTTAAATAAAGTAATTGCTGTGCCATAGAGTCGGGGTTTCCCACAGGTTTTGTTGCTTCCTATGTACCCATTGGTAAATTGTACGCTTGAACAATAACGGTGGTGTACCGCAAAAAGGAAGGGGGCGTATTGGCGTTGTTCCAGGGATTCCACTGTGTCCAGGTATCCAGTGGATCTCGACATAGTTCCTCTTCTTGGCCAATGCATTTTGTTCCATTTTGCATTCCCCGACCAGTTTCTTAATATCACCGGTCGACTATTTCTTCGATAAAATTCTATACTTAGTGACATTTGGCATACCATGAGAGAATTCTGTTACAGTTGTGCTGTTATTTTTGTTTATTGTTAATGAAATTTAAATCTTTTGATGAGACTGTTCTCCTGGATATAAACCCTAGAAGAAGATGTGTGCTTAATCGGTTTGATAAATTAATAAGTTCATCAAATACACATCTTCAAAAAGTAATAGAAACAACAATTATGGGTTTTTATTCCACAGGTTATTGGTCCTGTAGCCTTTTTAAAATATAATTATCATAAAAAAAATAAACATAATCTCAAATTATTAATCATATATAAATAAATATACAGGGTGTCCGGTAAATGTCTAGTCATATTATGGGAGAATGATAGAGGACCCTTGGGGGAACAAAAAATATTCTGTGGCGATTTTCCGAATTCTCACACATAAGGGAGAAAACGTCATTTTATTGTTTTTTCGAGACAGACGTGCTTTTTAGAAGAATAATCGTTGTAGCTTCGTCCCAGGTGGTTTTACTTGAAAGGAAGTGAAACAAATCGAAAGCTGAGTAAATTTACTATAAGACTAGTTGGGAGTAAACATAAAAATGAATGAAGTTATGTTTTTCTATCTTACCAAAAGAAAGCGTTTCTAAATTTCCTGTCTTTTCCTTCAAATTTCATATCGGCGTTACTCTTCAATGGGCAGGATCTGAGATTTCCGGGTTTCAGAAAAACTTCCTCATTTAACCAGCTTTCCATTCATGTATCACAAGCCTGTGTTATTGAAGTATGTGAACGATTTAGGAATAAAAGTATTAATAAAAACGTGGATATGTGAAAATAAAATTACATTTTTTTCTTCAGTTTATTCAAAAAGCTTAAAAGAAATATTCATTTTTGTAAATATTTACTTAAATATTAAGTAAATATTTACTTAAAACAATAAAAAAATTACTTCCACGAAAATATAAAAAATTCCTAAATCATCTCCCATAATATGACTAGACATTTACGGGACACCCTGTATATTATTGTAATATTTATTTGTTATCATTCACAGAAAATAATTTTAAAAAAAGCATTACAAATAGCCTGATGATATTTTTTTTTTTTTTTTTTCAAATATTCTTAATAATTCGAAGAACAGTCCAAAAGAGGTAGTTTGGAGTTATTTAGAATATTTTAAATCTTCAAGAGACCTACTTATGTTATATATATATATATATATATATATATATATATATATACACACCTACTTATATATATATATATTTTGGGAATATTACAAAAATAAAAAAAAATGTATTTTTATTTTCGCTAAGGGAAAAAAAAGGGACCCTTAAAATTATGTTAAAGATTCACCAGTCTGGCCATATTTCAAAGAACATTTTCCCGATTTAAACCAAACTTGGATGGCCAATAAAGAACCTAATATGACACATTTCCTTCCAATCAGGGTGTTTCTATATGGTCTGGGATCGACGTTATATACAAAAACGTTTACATTTTATTTTTATTTTGAAACCCATTTTTTGCAAGTACCTTTTGAGATAATACGAAAATCATTTATATGGTTAGAAAAAGGTGTCTTTCTTCTTTTGAAAGATTTCAATGACGTAAAAATCGGATTATCTCAAGGGGAGATGTTGAATTTCAAAACGTCACGTTACTTTTTCGCTTACAAATTTTTAGTCTCTTCCAGACTGGGAAAAATCATTATTTTTTGTTTTCAATGATATTCACTACATTAGAGTTTCTTTGGGTGCTAATTTTAAATCTGCTATTATTTTTGGTGTAAAAAAATTTATAATACTAGTTTACTTCAAAACGTAAGCATATTTTTGAATTTATTTGACGAAATATAAATTATTGTTATACGATTATATTTTTCCTTTAATCTACTCTATGAAAGAAATGAATTGGTGAAAAAATCATGTCGATATCATTTTCTAAACTCGATATAAAAAATAAAGCACTTTCAACCTATTTTATTTTATTTCTCGGCTCCTAAGGCGCATTGGACGGAACGCTCGGACAGGTGTCGACTATTTTTCGATGTAGAATCACCAGAAAAAAAATGGTCAAGATCGGTGACCCCATCGCTGTATACTCCCCTTGTCAGTGTCAAAATGATAGACACACCCTTGAAATTTCGAAAACTGAATATAATTTGTTTCAAATTGTGGTTCAATCTTTTTTAGCGCGGTTCCTCCCTCCCCCATAGGGAGGAGTATTTCTCCTATTTTTAAGCACTTATTTCTCCGATTGACATAACCTAATAAAAAATAGTTTCAGAATCTTTTTTGTAGAGAATTTAGTAAGCTTTCAAATAGTTTCTATCCACTTACCACGATATCCCAGCCGTGTTCGAGATATTAATGAAAGCATACGAAGTTCCCACAACTTTTCATGTCTGTTCATAAAATATTTTATTCTAACCCTTCCTTAACTCCAAACGTAACAAAACTTTCAACATATTAGTTTTAATGAAAGTACAACATGCAGATAATGTTTCAACTGAATCCCGTAATTCTAAGTACCCAAACCAAAAACGGTATTCAAAAACTATTTTTCCAATTTTCTCGAAAACGGTTAAAGATAACGCCTTGAAAATGGTTCCATTCGTTTTCCCAGCCCAAGAAGCCTATAAAAAGAGTACTTACAAGCTTATGAACTCAAAAACGTAAGCGTTACGATTTTTTTGCGCGAATTTCGCCCCAAACGCCATCTTCCAGTGGGCGGATTTTGCTGGTTAACGAACTTGACCTTTCAAATTGGACGAGGGATTTTTGTACCAAATTTCATCAAAATCGGACCATCAGGGAAGCCAGAAATGAGCGAACAGACAAATATATATATATATATATATATATATATATATATATATATATAAATAAATATATACATATATATATATATATATATATATATACAAATTTGAACCATCGTTATTTTCGGTCTCTAGGGGTTCTGAAACGCGAAATTTTCTTGTCGGCACTTCCGGATTGTTTCATTGTATCAACCTTATAAGCGGGGTTCCTCCCTATGGGGGAGGAAGGAACCGCGCTAAAATGGTATTCAAAAACTATTTTTCCAATTTTCTCGAAAATGGTTAAAGCTATCGCCTTGAAAATGGTTTCATTCGTTTTCCTAGCCCAAGAAGCCTATAAAACGAGTACTTACAAGCTTATGAACTCAAAAACGTAAGCGTTACGATTTTTTTTGCGCGAATTTCGCCCCAAACGCCATCTTCCAGTGGGCGGATTCTGCTGGTTAACGAACTTGACCTTTTAAATTGGACGACGGATTTTTGTACCAAATTTCATCACAACCGGACCATTAGGGAAGCCAGAAATGAGCGAACACACAAATATATATATATATATATATATATATATATATATATATATATATATACAAATTTTAACCACCGTTATATTCGGTCTCTAGGGGTTCTGAAACGCGAAATTTTCTAGTCGGCACTTCCGGATCGTTTCATTGTATCAACCTTATAAGCGGGGTTCCTCCCTATGGGGGAGGGAGGAACCGCGCTAAAAAGGTAATTTATAGTTTACCTCTATGCTAGAGTAGTGTCCCAGGTATAGCCTATGTCACAGCAGTTTTTCTAGCTCCGTTAAACGAGTGTTTTTGAAGTGGTTCGAGGTGATCCTCGTTTATGAAAAGTGACTCAGTGGTAGTTGATCTACTAGTGAACATTACGGTGAAGTTTGAAGGAATTTCATCAACCAGATCACTGCTAAAATAGTGAGTAAAAAACACTCATTTCCTGCAGTTTGTAGGCCTTTACCCTAGCTGAGGCTAGTGGTGGGGGTGCTCCTGCACTCACCTGACGGAGAGGCTGTCGTCACTCCTTCGGAAATCCAGATACTACACCCTGCGCTACTGTTAGTATCTCCAGCAGCCTCCTTGGCTCAGTGGTAGCGTTCGATTCTCCGAGCTGCAAGTACTCGGGTTCGAGGCTGCCCGGGACAAATATATATATTTTTTTTTTTTTTTTTTTTAATTAATTATTGTGGCTCACGATGTCCTCAATTGAAGCTAGCGACCAGCACATGACAGTCATTGAGTCAACTTCAGCCAACGACTTCGATAATATCGCAACGGGGAGACGTAAAAGGTTACGCAAAAAAGCCAGTGACGTATTGACACCCCCTAAGATTAAACAAAAAAAGTCATCTCAGATACAAGGCAACTGTTCAAAGCAAATTCACACTTCCGAAGAAAACCCTACGAAACCTCCCAATATTTATATCAGAAAAGTAACTGACTTCAAACAACTATGCAGTACTCTCACAAGTCTTGTTGGTGAAAACAACTTTGAATGCCGAGCGAGATTTAATGATATCGTCATTAAACCTTCCGATAGTGACTCCTACAGGAAAATAATTCATCACCTGGAAAGTAAAGAAGCTGACTTCCACTGCTATCAACTCCCAGATGATAAATCATACCGGGTGGTTATCCGCCACCTCCATCATTCAACTCCCCCGGCAGAAATCATCAGCGAACTCACCAAGAAAGGCTATTCAGTCAAAAGAGCGCACAACGTAAGGCATCCTGTCACAAAGGCGCAGCTACCACTGTTTTTTGTAGATTTAGAAAAAAATGAAAAAAGTAAAGAGATATTTCGTGAACAATATTTACTCTACACAAAAATTAAAGTAGAGGAACCACGTCGTCGCGGTGACGTCAAACAATGCCTAAACTGCCAGGAATTCAATCATACCCGCTCATACTGCCATCATAAATCCAAGTGTGTCAAATGTGGGGCTGAGCACTCCTCTAAGGACTGTCCAAAACCACTCGACGTACCTCCTTGCTGTGCTAACTGCGGCGAGAATCATACCGCCAGCTACAAAGGGTGCGAAGTCTATAAAGCGCTTAAAACGATCCGAGTGCAGAGGCAGAGAATTCAGCTCACCCATCAAAAAGATGTCAAGAAGTCTTCACCACCCAGCGGACCATCCCACTTCCCCAGCCTACCACCCGTTCCAGCAGCACAGGATACGTCTCACCGCAGGCCGAATGTAACCTACTCATCTCTACTGACTTCGCTGCAGAAAAAGAAGCCGCCTGTCCCAACACCAGCTCAGACCCCAGTACCAAAACCACAAGAACCATCTTCCCTTCCTACCTCATCAACTACTTCTTTGCAACCCCCAACCCTGCCTACATTCCCTACTACTCCAGCCCCACCTAAGCAAATCCCTCAGGTCCAGGCTCAAGATCCAATGATCCTTTTCTCCTCTTTTCTAAACAAACTCGAAACCCTTCTCACTCCACTTATAAACCTGATGACCACCCTTATAGCCCACTTCCTTCCTAAATCCCAAAATGCAACCCTTCCATAATCCCCATCTCTCCATCCTTTTGTGGAATGCCAACGGACTTACTACAAGAAGACATGAACTCACACTTTTACTAACTGACAAAAACATCGACATTGCTTTAATAACTGAAACACACTTAAAGAAATCCATGTCATTCGGTGTTAAGGGTTACTCCTGTTATCGAACCGATCATCCATCTCTGGCGCAGCACGGGACTCTAATTCTAATCAAGAGCAATATCAAGCATCACCAGGAGTCCAGAATCGCATCAGCAAGCCTGCAGGTAACTTCCATATCCCTTTCCCTTTCTCCCTTCGATATCATACTGTCCGCAGTGTACTGTTCTCCCAACCACACCATTTACCATCCTGAATTCCTGTCAATATTCCAATCCTTTGGTCCCCGCTTCCTCACCGGGGGTGATTTCAACGCGAAACACCCCATGTGGGGAAGCCGTTCAGCTAACTCCCGTGGCAGAATCCTTTACGATATCCTTAACTCCCAGAATTATCGTCCAATATCTCCCAACACTCCAACATACTGGCCAACCGACCCATCCCGCAGTCCTGACCTAGTCGATTTCTTCATCTCGTCTGGCTTGGGAGGTATAGCGACTTCTATTGAATCGCTCCTCGACCTATCCTCGGACCATTCTGCGGTTCTCCTAACCATGTTCTCCTCCCCTGTATCCCGTTCTTTACAACCAACCCTTACACCCGGTCCTATCAACTGGCAAACATTTCAGCTTAACTTAGAACGTTCCATAGACCTGACTGTTTCCTTAAAAACTCCTACAGACTTAGACAAAGCCACTGAAAAATTTACTAGAGCTATTCAGGACTGTGCCCGCAATTCATGCCGACCAAGGACAAGTTTGCCTCCTCCGCCCAAACTGCAACTCCCAGCCCACATCCAAGAACTTCTTGCAGCCAAGCGTCGGGCCAGAGCTCTATGGCAAAGATCCCGTTATCCCTCGGACAGAAACGCATACAACAGACTGACACGAAAGCTGAAATCTTCCCTATCCCAATTCCGTTCAGAATCCTTCAACGAGTACCTTTCATCCCTCTCCACGGAAGACTGTTCTCTGTGGATAGTCACTCGTAGAATCCTAAAGTTCCACCCAATCCCTTCCCCTCTCAAACGCAGCGATGGGACCTGGGCCAGAAGTGATGAAGAAAAGGCGCTCCTTCTCTCCACACACACCTAACTACAGTATTTTCCCCTAATCCTCAAACCAGCCCCTTCCACGACGAAAACATCGAAGATTACCTGAATTCTCCTCTACTTTTGTCCCTCCCTCCCAAAGCTTTTCTTCCGTCAGAAGTAAAACACATCATCAAACACCTCCCTAAGAAATCTCCTGGTTATGACCTTATCACCTCCACGATTCTCAAAAAACTCCCCCAGAAGGCCATCACATTCCTCACATATCTGTTTAACTCAATCCTAAGAACAACCCATTTTCCCAATCCCTGGAAACTCTCAGTTGTTATTGTTTTCCCCAAACCCTATAAACCTCCCGATTGCCCATCTTCCTATCGACCTATCAGCCTTCTCCCATTAATGTCTAAAATATTCGAAAAACTCCTTTATAAAAGAATCCTCCCTATCATAGAATCCTCGAAGAAAATTCCCAACCATCAGTTCGGTTTCCGCTCCCATCATTCCACTATACAACAGTGCTTACGAGTTGTAGACGCTATTTCCTCCTCGCTTGAACGTAAGAGTTTTTCCACGAGTGCCTTTCTCGACATTGCTCAAGCATTCGATCGGGTTTGGCACCCGGGATTACTTTACAAAGTAAAGCAAATACTTCCACACACCTACTTCCTTATCCTCAAATCCTACCTGTCAAGCAGATCCTTCCAAGTCAAGCAAGGCACAACTCTTTCCCCGACCTGCCCCATAAATGCCGGAGTCCCTCAAGGAAGTATTATTGGTCCTCTCCTTTTCATTCTTTGCACTGCGGATATTCCCACACACCCCCAAACCCTTCTAACAACCTACGCAGATGATACTGCCATCCTATCAACTTCCCCCGATCCCTCAGTAGCATCCCAACACCTGCAGGAACATCTTACCGCTATTCAACATTGGTGCGAAATGTGGAGAGTAAAAATCAACCCGGAAAAATGTAAGCAGGTTACATTCACTCTCAACCGGAGATCATGCCCTTCTGTACATCTCAATAACACTCCACTACCAGTATCCAACGAGGTTCGATATCTAGGATTATACCTTGACAGCCGACTGACATGGAACCCTCACACGAGACTGAAAAGACAAGAACTGAACAAAAGATACGGACTTCTTAGACGGCTACTTGGACCCTCATCTAAATTATCAATACAGAACAAATTAACGATATACAAAACAATCATTCGACCAATATGGACATACGGACTTGAACTCTGGGGATCTGCAAAACCATCCAACATCAACAGAATACAGGCATTCCAGTCAAAAGTACTCCGTAAAATTGTAAATGCCCCTTTCTACGTCTCAAACAAAACCCTTCACAATGACCTTAACATTCCATTTGTCCTTGACCTTGCTAAAACCCGTTTCCAAATGTTCCACTCCAAATTGTCATACCATCCTAATCCTGAAGGTCTATCTTTATCGTCCCGATCCCAACCAGACAATCCTCCCAGGCGGCTCAAGAGACAGTGGCCACGAGACAATTTACTCACCTAACCGTATCATGATCATTGAAATAGATATTTAGACAGCCACGGAAGTGCCAACAATGGTTGGCTCCTTCCAAATTTGTATGGTTTTTATTTTATTTATTTTATTTTTTTACTTTAACCGTTTTGTTCAATTCATTACATTATGTATCTGTATCAACAAACTTGATAATTGTACATATAATAATTTGTACAGATTTCAAATAAATAAGTTAATAAAAAAAAAAAAAAACCTCTATGCTAGATCAAGAGATAAATAAATAACTGATAATGTCTTTATTTTGGTGCGTCAAAATGATAGACACACTTGTTATTCACAATCCTTTAATTTTCTAATGATTAATAAGGCATTTTTAGACCTTGAACCTTGAAAAGCATTAAGATTTGGCGTTTTCCATTTCTCCTGTGGTCAATTTCAATGACAACAGTTGTGAATTTTTCAGTTAAATTATAAGAAAACATTTGATTTGGATGGACTTGATGGTTTTCCTTTTTATTTTCATGATTTAAGAAAAGTAGAACGTATATTACCCCGGTGGCAAATGAGCGATGGTAGTGTTATGGTTTGAGCAAATATTAGGTTAGAGAAGAAAGGCTTCTTGGTTTTTCTTACTAAGATAATATATTCACATGAGTATTAAAATTAATTAGAAGAATAATAAAACACTTTTAATGGCATGGCAGAAGGTGCATTTCAGCAAGACAATGCTCCAATCTATTCGGTAAGAATTATTAAGGAATGGCTCATCTGAAACAACATAGACAAACTAGATTGGCCGGCTATTTTTCTAGACCTTAATATTATTAAAAGTCCGACTCGCAGGAACTGCGTCATCTTAGCGCGGTTCCAGTTCTTTTTTTTCTTTCTTTTTTTTACGGCTCATCTACATCTAGGTCATTAGCGCCGACATCTAGAGTTTAGCGAGGAATTTTACCAGCGAGCCGTGGGATGATAAAATTCCTGCCGGAGGTTGGGAATCGAACCCACCATCTCCCGCTTATGAATCCAAGGCGCTAGCCATTAGACCACGGGAGACCCCGGTTCTTGTTCATATCCCTATTCTCATTTGAAAAGCATAGAATAGAAATAGATAATATTTTCCTCGGCCTTTGTTCAAAGGGTTTTATGGCTATACCTGGGGTTAGGGTCGGGTCCGCAAGACCCTAGAAACCTCTTCTAGCGATACTTCATTTCATACGTTTCAATGAATTGGAAAATATCAAAAATTTTCACATATTCCTGTGTTCTTTTACTATAGTAATAATTCTACAGATAAAATCAATTAAAAAATAAAATAAAAACACCAACAGCATAAAGGCAATTGAAAATATTCAAAAGACGTCATCGAATCTTTTTCTCTTGGCAAGCTATGTTTCTAACAATGAATTGTTTTTCTTATTTTGCCTAATCTGTTTTATTGTAAAATACATTATCCAAATGTAAGCAATTAAAAAATAACAAGGAATAAAAACAGACAAAAAGAACAGTTCGAATAAGCAAAATCCATTACTTTAATGTTTTAAGCACTTATTTCTCCGATTGACATCGCCTAATCAAAACTTTCATCAGAACCTTTTTTGTAGAGCATTTAGTAAGCTTTCTAATGGTATTGTTTCGTTTGCCAAGATTCAACCTTTTTCGAGATATTAAGGAAAATATACAGAGTTACCAAAACTTTTTATGTCTGTTAATAAAATATTTTATTCTAACCCTTCCTTAACTCCAAAAGTAACCAAAATTTCAACATATTAGTTTTAATGATAGTAAAACATGCAGAAAATGTTTCAACTGAATCCCATGATTCTAAGTACCCAAACCAAAAACGGTATTCAAAAAGTATTTTTCCAATTTTCTCAAAAACGGTTAAAGCTATTGCCTTGAAAATGGTTTCATTCGTTTTACTAGCCAAAGAAGCCTATAAAACGAGTACTTACAAGCTTATGAACTCAAAAACGTAAGCGTTACGATTTTTTTTGCGCGAATTTCGCCCCAAACGCCATCTTCCAGTGGGCGGATTTTGCTGGTTAACGAACTTGACCTTTCAAATTGGACGACAGATTTTTGTACCAAATTTCATGAAAATCGGACCATCAGGGAAGCCAGAAATCCGCGAACAGACAAATATATATATATATATATATATATATATATATATATATATATATATATATATATAAATATATACATATATATATATATATATACAAATTTTAACCATCGTTATTTTCGGTCTCTAGGGGTTCTGAAACGCGAAATTTTCTAGTCGGCACTTCCGGATTGTTTCATTGTATCAACCTTATAAGCGGGGTTCCTCCCTATGGGGGAGGGAGGAACCGCGCTAAAAATGCCTGGGTAATTCTTACAAGAAGAGTATATAGCAAGTCAAGACAATTTTCCACAATCCATGAGCTAAAAAGTAAAAATCTAGCTTCAAAGGATTACATACCTCAAGAAACATTAAATAATTATTTTATTCATTTCCAAATTGAATTTTTTAAGTAATGAAAAGTGAAGGAAAAGCCACAGAATTTCAAATTCCTCTTTTATTATTTTCTACACATGTTTTACCCTTGATTATTTTTTAAAAAATTAATAAAAAATATTAAATGTAAAGCTGGAACCTTGAAAAAATTAAATATTATGAGCAATAGAATACTAATTACAATGAAATAAAAAAAATGAATTTAGCCTCAATATTCAAGCTAAAAAAAAATTAAATTTTGCAAAGTGGTCAAAGGTACAACACCTTCCCCTATGTATTCAGCTTGTAGGACACCATAAGTGACGACAAAAAAACAAAACAAAAACAGCTAAGTAAAAATAAATAAACACACTTCCAAAGTAAAAATAAAACACATCTAATTCTTCTTTTATATAAAAAATATTGTTTCTAGTACCTAGTGTTTCCTCCCCTGGCACAAATAACGGCCCCCATCTTTCCTGGTATACCACAAATTAAATTGGCTACCTGATCTTCAAAAATCTGGTTCCACTTATGTACCAGAGCAATTCTCAGGTCTTGGAGGTTATTTGGAGGGTTCTCTTGTCGACGGATGGACCTCCCAAGCTGGTTCCAGAGATGTTCAATAGGATTGAGGTCTGAGCTGCATGCTGGCCACTACATGGTCCGGATACCAAGCTCGTCCATGTAACATCATACCACATTTGCGACGTCTGAATGGGCATTATCCTGCACAAAGTGGAATTCATTGCCTATAAACGGACCAAAAGGCACCACATATTCCTCTAGGATGTCGTTGATGTACGTGTGTGCACTGAGAACCGGTCTTTGGAACACGTGGAGGTCTGTCTTCGCATCTGAAGAAATACCACCCCAAACCATCACCAACCCTCCTGCGAGCTGCACTCTTCTCGCTATATTGCAATGTGCATACCGTTCTCCTGGTCTTCCCCATACTCGAACTAGACCATCTGCAGCATAGAGGTTATACCTGGTCTCGTCAAAAAACACAACAGAGGCCCAATCGTCTTCAGTTCATGCGGCATGTTCTCTACAAAATCGGAGGCAAGCCGCTCGGTGATCTGGAGTCAAGAGAGGACCGGAAGCGGGACCATAGCATTCAGATCAGCTTCAGTGAGTCTTACAAGCGCCCTGATCCCGGCTTCCTATCGAAGCTTACTGTCTCTCTGTACCTTCAGACTACAAGCCGAACCGTTGTTTCAGGCAGTCCTAGTGCTCTGGCGGCGTATCGCTGGCTCCGTCCGTCCTCTATTAAAGCATCAACCTGGGCAATTAAAACGTCATCCAAAACCACTTCAACTCTTCAAAAACGATCTTTTGTAAAGCAAAAACGTTTTCCGTGAAAAGAAACACAAAACAAAAATCAGTGCGCGTTTTATTAGCGCGGTGATGAAATTTGGTACAAAAATCCCTCGTCCAATTTGAAAGGTCAAGTTCGTTAACCAGCAAAATCCGCCCACTGGAAGATGGCGTTTGGGGCGAAATTCGCGCAGAAAAAATCGTAACGCTTACGTTTTTGAGTTCATAAGCTTGTAAGTACTCTTTTTATAGGCTTCTTGGGCTAGGAAAACGAATGAGACCATTTTCAAAGCGATAGCTTTAACCGTTTTCGAGAAAATTGGAAACATAGTTTTTGAATACCGTTTTCGGTTTGGGTACTTAGAATCACGGGATTCAGTTGAAACATTATCTGCATGTTCTACTTTCATTAAAACTAATATGTTAAAAGTTATGTTACGTTTGGAGTTAAGGAAGGGTTAGAATAAAATATTTTATGAACAGACATGAAAAGTTTTGGGAACTTCGTATACTTTCATTAATATCTCGAACACGGTTGGGAAATCGTGGTAGGTGGATAGAAACTATTTGAAAGCTTACTAAATTCTCTACAACAATGATTCTAAAACTATTTTTGATTAGGTTATGTCAATCGGAGAAATAAGTGCTTAAAACTTCAAATACGTCTGTTTTGTTCTTATGAACGGGTTTTTGTCGTTCTTTTTGTAATTTTTGTCTCTTTCCCTTGGTTTTTTATTGCTTTTTATTTTTTTAATTTCTTATGTTGGGAAACGTTTGTGTGTAAAACAGGATATGAAAAATGAGACCAATTTTCTGTTGCTAGAAATAATGTAAATTTTGGAAACTTTCATTAATATCTCGAAAACGGTTGAAAATCTTGGTAAACGGAAGAATACCATTAGAAAGCTTATTAAATACTCTACATAAAAGGTTCTAATGATCCTTGTTATTTTTTAATTGCTTATAGTTGGATAATGTATTCGAAAATAAAACAGGTTAAGTAAAATAACAAAAACAATTTATTGTTAGAAACATAGAGTTCCAAGATTCCAAGACCTTGTAACTAGCGGGACCGTTTCAAGTGTTGCTGGCCCTTCCAGGTAAGATTGTAAATCCTACCTTTCAAGCCTGTTGGAACCAAAATAATAACTGTGGGGGTTCGGTCACTGCTACTTAATAAAACTACATTTTATCGTAAAAATGGTTTTATTATTGTGCCGACGTTTCGGCTTGAACTTCAAGCCTACATCAGGGCTGTAAATACAAGTAGGACATATTTAACACTAATATATGCACATATCTATGTAAATATACCTAACATATATATATACATATATTTATATATAAGCATATACACATACACATATACACGCACACATATGTACATATATATGCCCACATACATACACATATGGGGTATATATTATTAAGTAGCAGTGACCGAACCCCGACAATCCCTACCTTGCATCATCAACGGTCAACGATCTCCTCTCAACAAAATAATAACTGCTTCTATTTTAATCTTTCGAAATTAGACTAGGGATAAGAACGGAACCGCGCTAAGATGAGGCAGTTCCTGCGAGTCGGACTTTTTGGTTTGGGTACTTAGAATCATGGGATTCAGTTGAAACATTTTCTGCATGTTCTACTTTCATTAAAACTAATATGTTGAAATTTTTGTTACGTTTGGAGTTTAGGAAGGGTTAGAATAAAATATTTTATTAACAGACATAAAAAGTTTTGGTAACTTTGTATACTTTCCTTAATATCTCGAAAAAGGTTGAGAATCTTGGGAAACGGAACATGACCATTAGAAAGCTCACTAAATGCTCTACAAAAATGGTTCTGATGAAAGTTTTGATTAGGCGATGTCAATCGGAGAAATAAGTGCTTAAAACATTAAAGTAATTGATTTCGCTTATTCGAACTGTTCTTTTTGTCTGTTTTTTATTCCTTGTTATTTTTAGCGTGGTTCCTCCCTCCCCCATAGGGAGGAACACCGCTTATAAGGTTGATACAATGAAACAATCCGGAAGTGCTGACAAGAAAATTTCGCGTTTCAGAACCCCTAGAGACCGAAAATAACGGTGGTTCAAATTTGTATATATATATATGTATAAATATATATATATATATATATATATATATATATATATATATATGTATATATATTTGTCTGTTCGCTCATTTCTGGCTTCCCTGATGGTCCGATTTTGATGAAATTTGGTACAAAAATCTGTCGTCCAATTTGAAAGGTCAAGTTCGTTAACCAGCAAAATACGCCCACTGAAAGATGGCGTTTGGGGCGAAATTCGCGCAAAAAAATCGTAACGCTTACGTTTTTGAGTTCATAAGCTTGTAAGTACTCGTTTTATAGGCTTCTTGGGCTAGGAAAACGAATCAAACCATTTTCAAGGTGATAGCTTTAACCGTTTTCGAGAAAACTGAAAAAATAATTTTTGAATGCCGTTTTTGGTTTGGGTACTTAGAATCATGGGATTCAGTTGAAACATTTACTGCATCTTCTACTTTCATTAAAACTAATATGTTGAAATTTTGGTTGCGTTTGGAGTTAAGGAAGGGTTAGAATAAAATATTTTATTAACAGACATAAAAAAGTTTTGGTAACTTTGTATACTTTCCCTAATATCTCGAAAAAGGTTAAGAATCATGGGAAACGGAAGAATACCATTGGAAAGCTTACTAAATGCTCTACAAAAAAGGTTCTGATGAAAGTTTTGATTAGGCGATGTCAATCGGAGAAATAAGTTCTTAAAACTTTAAAGTAATTGATTTCGCTTATTCGAACTGTTCTTTTTGTCTTTGATTTTGATACTTAAAATTATGGGATTCAGTTGAAACATTTTCTGCATGTTTGAATTTCATCAACACTAATATGTTAAAATTTCGGTTACGTTTGGAGCTAAGGAAGGATTAGAATAAAATATTTTATTAACAGACATGAAATGTTTTGCGAACTTCGTATACATTCCCTGATATCTCGAAGACGGTTAGGAATATTGGTAAACGGAGGGTTACCATGCGAAAGCTTACTAAATGTTCTACAAAAAAGATTCTGAAACAATTTTTGATTAGGCTATGTCAATTGGAGAAATAAGTGCTTAAACTTTGAAGTAATTGATTTCGTTTATTCGAACGGTTCTTCTTGTTTGTTTTTATTCCTTGTCGTTTTTTCATTGGTTATAGTAGGATAATGTATTTGAAAATAAAACAGATTAATTAAAATAAGAAAAGCAATTCATTGTTAAAAATAAATCAGGCTGTACCGTATGAAATGTCAGTTTTGGATTTGTCGATTTCCTTCAAATGTCTTGAAACTGTCGAGGCTCCTATTCCGATTTCTTTGGCATATTCCCTAGTGTTTTTAATTGCTTATAGTAGTTAAATGTATTTGTCAATAAAACAGGATACGTATAATTAGAATCAATATTTTGTTTGTTAGAATTCGAAGATGCCGTATGAATATCTAGATTACAGTACTGGTGTTGATTTCGTTCTTTAGAATTATTCTTGGTATTCCCTATTTTCATCTGTTACCCATAGTTTTTTATTGTTAGTAGGTTTTTCTTATTGATTATAGAATATAAATCTATTTGGCTATAAAACAGGATACGTAAAATTAGTGACAATATTTCGGAGATTTCTGAGCGAAATACTTTTAAGATTTTCTACCACCACGAACGGCTTTTTTCCTCTATTTTTATCCACTAGATAGGCTTTATTTTGCATATTATTCTATATAAGTTTTATTCAGCAGGGGATTCTGATGAAATGTCGTGTTTTTGCTGTGGATTTTAAATACGATGTATCTAAGATTGGATAACATTAGCGAGTCTACATAGTTAAGAACCGACGACGGAGGATTACTTCTTGCTATGATTTAGTCTACATATGTATATTAAGTCCTAAATCCAAAAAATAAACTTCACAACGGTTAGATACTATGAGCGATATGGCGGTTCAATGCCCGTAGAAGCAGAAGGTCCGCAGGAAATTTACCTGCTCAGAGTTAATCCTCAAGAGCTGTAAATATACCCCAGGTATCTGCCGACACAAATACAAAGCCTAGGCGGAGAGCACCCCAAAAACACATATCCAAACATGGGTTATATACTAAATATTCATAAAGACTACTTAGTTGTAAACCGATTCATCAATTAGCAATCAATAGTTTTCAACAAAGGTTATATACTAAATATTGATAAAAAGTATTTAATTAGAAAAAAAAAAAACAATATCCCACAAGACTTGTTTTTGGTCCATTTGTGTCTACTCCATAGACTTAATTAGGTATATTATTCTATTGTAGTTGGGCAACTAAACTTTGTTTTATTTTGTTAAATAAAGTTTTTTTTCTTGACTTGTTATTCGTCAAGACTTTTATTTGTCCTTGTGTATTAACTAGATAGGTTTTATTCGGCATATTATTCTATATAGGCTATATTAGGCAGGGTATTCTTCTCAATCTTGTGTACTTCTTCTTGATCCTTCTGTACATGGGCGTATATAAAAACAATTTCGGGGGGGGGGCTGAGACCATTTCCAGGGTATGGAATACTAAATATATAGAGCTTGGAATAGTTTTAGGCAACTAAAACGCTATTACACGTAAAATAAAATATGTTTTATGAACGAAGTGATCTTATTTAATTTATTTTTAAGGGTTTTACGAGAAGTTTTTATCATTAATTCAAAATTTCGGGAGGGGCTGCAGCCCCCTCAGCCCCCCCCCCTCATATACGCCCATGCTTCTGTATTCTCTAGAAAGGCTTTATTAGGCATATTTTGTATTGATTTATAGAGCTTTGCTTTAGAATGAGAGCCAGATTCTGTAATTTCCGCTTCTGTGTAAAAGTTAGCTACTGTCGGTGTCCCTGACGCCTTAATATAACTTTTATTCGAGATGTTCGAGAGGATTTTGACAATTTTCACGAGATATATAAAAAAAATGAGTTTATTTCTTTTCTAAGCTTATCAAATGGCACTAGGGACATGAACGGAACCGCGCTAAGATGCTGCAGTTCCTGCGAGTCGGACTTTTTAATTTCTTATAGTTGGATAATGTATGAGCTCCCCCATAGGGAGGAACCCCGCTTATAAGGTTAATACAATGAAACAATCCGGAAGTGCCGACTAGAAAATTTCGCGTTTCAGAACCCCTAGAGACCGAAAATAACGGTGGTTGAAATTTGTATATATATATATATATATATATATATATATATATATATATATATTTGTCTGTTCGCTCTGTAGCTCCCAGACGAATGGTCCGATTTTGATGTAATTTGGTACAAAAATCTTTCGTCTAATTTGAAAGGTCAAGTTCAAAGGGGGCGAAATTTGCGCCAAAAAATAGTAACGCTTACGTTTTTGAGTTCATAAGCTTGTAAGTACTCGTTTTAGATGCTTCCTGGGCTAAGAAAACCAATGAAACCATTCTCAAGGCGATAACTTTAACCGTTTTCGAGAAAATTGGAAAACTAGTTTTTGAATACCGTTTTTGGTTTGGGTACTTAGAATCATGGGTTTCAGTTGAAACATTTTCTGCATGTTCTACTTTCATCAAAACTAATATTTTGAAATTTTGGTTACGTTTGGAGTTAAGGAAGGGTTAGAATAAAATATTTTATTAACTGACATAAAAAGTTTTAGTAACTTTGTTTACTTTCCTTAATATCTCGAAAAAGGTTGAGAATCTTGGTAAACGGAAGAATACCATTAGAAAGCTTATTAAATGCTCTAAAAAAAAAAGGTTCTAATGAAAGTTTTGATTAGGCGATGTCAATCGGAGAAGTAAGAGCTTAAAACTTTAAAATAATTGATTTCGCTTATTCGAACTGTTCTTTTTGTCTGTTTTTTATTCCTTGTTATTTTTTAATTTCTTATAGTTGGATAATGTATTTGAAAATTAAACAGGTTAAGAAAAATAAGAAAAACAATTTAATGTTAGAGATATGGATTTCCAAGATATAGCTTTTCAACTGCCTAGCGTCCTTCCTAGGGAGGGTTGTTTGTCTTTGATTTTGGTACTTAGAATTATGGGATACAGTTGAAACATTTTCTGCATGTTCGAATTTCATCAGCACTAATATGTTGAAATTTTTGTTACGTTTAGAGTAAAGGAAGGGTTAGAATAAAATATTTTATTAACAGACAAAAAAAGTTTTGGTAACTTTGTTTACTTTCCTTAATATCTCGAAAACCGTTGACAATCTTGTGAAGCGGAAGATTACCATTCGAAAGCTTACTAAATGCTCAACAAAAAAGGTTCTGAAGAAAGTTTTAATTAGGCGATGTCAATCGGAGAAATAAGTGCTTAAAACTTTAAATTAATTGATTTCGTTTATTCGAATGGTTCTTTTTGTCTGTTTTATTTCTTGTTATTTTTTAATTTCTTATAGTTTGATAATGTATTTGACAATAAAAGTGGTTAAGTAAAATAACAAAAACAATTTATTGTTAGAAATATAGATTTCCAGGATTCCAAGACCTTGTCACTAGCGGGTCCGTTTCTAGTGTTAGCGGACCCTTCCAAGTAAGATTGTAAATCATGACCTTTGAAGACTTTACTACTCACAGGAATGGCGTTAGTGACCTTAAGGGTTGACACGCCATTATAATAATTAATTAAAAAAAAAAAGACTGGTGGAACCAAAATAATAACTGCTTCTATTTTAATCTTTCCAAATTAGACTAGGGATATGAACGGAACCGCGCTAAGATGATGCAGTTCCTGCGAGACGGACTTTTTACTTACGAAGCTGATTTTTAAGATTTTTGTTTCTTTTTGTCTTCACTTACGGTGTCCTATGAGCTGAATATATACAATGCTTTTTGAGTTAAAAATTGGCAAATTCTATTAACCTGGAAAAGAAATACCGACAAAATCCAGCAGTGTATATGTATATATATATATATATATATATATATATATATATATATATATATGTGTGTGTGTATATATATATATATATGTATATATATATATATATATATATATATATATATATATATATATATATATATATATATAGGGGAAGGTGTTGTACCCCTGATCATATTGTACCTTTGCCTACCGAGTCTGTGGCGGCATGTTGCAACATTTCATAAATTTTGATGTAATTAGTGTTTTGCTCCTTCACTAAAGGGCTTCTGTAACCTACTTTGGATTATTCAAGTCAAAGAGGATTCTTGCAAAAAATACTTATCCATTTCAATCATAAAAATGTATGTAATTTGAAGGGTACAGGGAAAAAAGGAGAGACACAAATTCTTCATTCTGACAACATCGAATTTTTAAGTTTAAAACGCTGCCATAATTGTAAATTAACATATTTTTCAACTGCCGCAAGTTTAATAAAACCACCAGAGATCCCCGAGGTATATTACAACAAGATACGAACAAAAACAAAATTCTACTAATAAAATTTATATATTTTTCATAAAAACTCCAAACTTACAGGCACAAAACAAGGAGAGTCCCACAAGAAAACATTACTCGCGAGGCCATTTCTTGTAAAATTATTGATTTATTGGGTGGTTAAATTATTTTAAAACTTTGAGATCATCATATTTTGGTTTGGACAGTAAGCGGTGTAGGTAACCTGCTGGTGGTATCACAAATTCCCCTGATTTTAATGAACATGGTTCTGATGGTCTGAAGTATTTCATATTTTTCTCTTTTCTTACATTGATAGAGTGGCTTTCCCAAAAACCATTATAAGTACTACGATGGTGCTCTAGACCTGGTCTGTCTTGAGTCAATCGCAATTCCCCCACTTTATAAATTGGAAAAGCAAATTTTTTTTAAAAAAAACATCATCCATTTTGTATTTTTTTTTCTTCCCTCATACGTAGTGTTTTGAAGCAGTTGTCGCGTTTGTATTGGCTATCTGGACCCAACACGTGAGATTCTTCAATTTTTACATCACATCAGCTACTCTTCCAGTTTTCATTCTTTTCTTAGATCTTCTTGACTTGTTCGTCAGTTCATCTTGACCACTCTCACTCGTCATTGCTTTAACCTCAAACAATTCAGTTGATTGAATTAAAAAACAAAAGCACACGCGATAGAAAGTCGAAATAAGACTGTAAACCACTTGTGAAACACAGGGGCAGGTAAGGTAGGTGGCAATAGACAAGGTTAAATATGTGACTCTCCATGTTTCTTCCCTGGAACGCTTGGACTATTCTTGTTTCTTCCCTGTAGGTCGATTTTTCAACTTCGATTTTCATTGGAATATCCTTTTTTTAAGCCTCTGTCAGTGTTACCATCTGATAGTACTCGTCAAGACTAACAAAATGCGCTAAAACACGGAAAATCGGAGAATTATGGACTATTCTTGTTTTTCCTTGTACCCTTCATTTATTGATGACGTTCTGACTCATAATATTTTTTATGTTATGTCTATTTAGATGGAAATCATTTGACAAAGTAGCTATTACAATAAGAATGATGGTGTAGTTTTTGAAGTTGATTTATCTTAATCCTACAATTTTTAGCATGCTTTTTGTTTTGCACTGCCATGGTGTTGTACCTCTGACCACGACTAGGTGTTGTTCCTTTGACCTGGTCAAAGGTACAACACTCCTGAGTGATTTTTTCATAATTCAACTTTTATGTTATTCTGCTAATTAATTAATATTGGTTGCTTCAATTATTCAAAGAATTTATAAAATAATAAATGAAATAAGTTCAAACTGACTTTATCAATCCTCAGTGTAGCAGTTCAAACCTATCGCCCCTTGTCGTTCCTCCTGAAGTTGTAAGGCCTCATAGAAAAGCACAGGTATGGATATTGTCAAACAGGGCCCGGCCTAAAGGGAAACCTCATATCCTGACAGATATTCCTTAAAAGCTAATTATTGCTAAAAAAAAAAAAACAACAAAAAAAATACCGAAATCGCCACCCTAAACGTAAGACACCAGATACAAATAAACAAAATAAAAACAAAATTATTCTATAGGACAGTTCAGATTCTGATACTGACACCGAAATTTCTTCAGGAGAAAGTGACGTTGATCTGTCTGATAAATGTTGCGAGTTTCGTAGATGTTCAGCAACAATTTTAAAAGTATGATTTGGAAAAATGAAATTTTATTCTTGTTAAAAATAAAAGTAAAAAGACTATTACATATTAAGTCGCAGAGATCTGTGGTATTAAATGTCCAATGTTTAAGTTCCAATATTTGAAAAAACAAAGTTTAAGTGACAAGCTTACGAGAGAAGATAAAATTTTTTATAATATTGGTATAGAATATATTGTGGCTAAACTTCCATACCCATATTGCTAGTGGATCTGCTAGAAAGTTAAAACGTTTATCGATTGGACTGGATTTTTCAGCATATTAAGCATAATATAATATCAATAATATCTTTTTTATTATGCTTAGATCCTTATCCTGTATTTATTAAACTTACAATTATTTTCAATATTACTGAATACAATTTTGTTTCTGTACTGCTGTGTTGTTTTTACGTCGTCAGAGGTACAACACCCAATGGTCAAAGGTACAACATGTAGTTGTGCCTTTGATCACTCTACGATTATTTTTTTTAAAATTAATAAAAAATATTAAATGTAAGGCTAGAACCTTAAAAAAATTAAATATGATAAACAATATATCACTATTTACAATGAAATAAAAAAAATGAATTTAGCCTTAATATTCAAGCTAAAAAAAATTAAATTTTGCAAAGTGGTCAAAGGTACAACATCTTCCCATATATATATATATATATATATATATATATATATATATATATATATATATATATATATAATTTTATATATATATAAAATTTATAATTTTCTAAATAACACTAAACTGCCTCTATCAGATTTTCGTCTTTACTATTCTTCGAATTATTAAGAATATTTGAAAAAAAAAAAAAATATCATCAGGCTATTTTTATTGCCTTTTTTTCAATTATTTTCTGTAAATCATAACAAATAAATATAACAATAATATCAATTTTAAAATAGACCTTACTTGCTTAAGCACATACAAATTACCTACTTATAATTAAGATGTTTGTTTTAAAGAGTAAATATCTTATCATTTGTCTTAAAGGAGACTGCTGAAAAAGATGGAGAAAAAGGCCCCTGTACGTTGCCACCTAATATACCAGCAGTCCCGAAGCTAAGGCCCATGAGAAGTTGCAGTGTACTGAAAGTGAATATTGAAAGATCTCGAGCTATGAAACCAGATGCCAAGGTGAGAACCCCAAATAGTCCTAAACTGCCTGCATGATACGGAACTGTTCTCTCTCGCCTCTATAAACCTATTACCTATATCGTAATCTCAATACACTGATCTAAGACTGACAAACAACTTACTCATAGGACCTCAATTCTTGGAGAAATTCTAGTTCTTAACATGTACCCTTCTTAAAATGTTTGAATTCTTAAATCGCTTTCTCTCCCTCCTTTTCACTTCCAGCATACTCCTGAGCATAGCCATCTGTTTGGAGTTAAGCTTGGAATCTCCCCTAGCTGTAAGCGATCTGGTCTGGGCTCCATAGAGTGTGGAAGGATAGACACACATGCTCAAAACCTTGCTTTTAAACTTGTCTTGCTTTTGAAAATCTTATTTAGTGACCATCCTAAACGACACTCACTGACGGAGGTAGATGTATAAAGAAAAGTCCGACTCGCAGGAACTGCGTCATCTTAGCGCGGTTCCATTCATATCCCTGGTGTAATTTTGTGGACTTAGAATAGAAACGGTTATTACTTTGTTTAGATCATTCCTAATGTAAACAAAAATTCAAAAGAAAAAAAAAAAGAAAAAAGAAAACAAGATTGTTGGCCAGGGATGAAACTATCCTAAGCGGAAATTACTCTTTCCGCCGTCCCAAGTTTGGGACTACGAAGACTCTACTACGAATATGTTTCTAATTTACTTAACTTGCATTGCTAACATATCCATTTTACTTTTAAATGCAATTAAACAAAATAAAATTGTACAAGAAAATGAGAAAGTAGTGTTCTTTTTTAATGAACTGCAGCCACATACAACCACAAAATATAATTATAGGGTAAAACAGACAGTTATTGACACCCTTAAGACTACATTTCTGTGGTGAAATTAAAAAAAAAAAGTACTTTTTATGAAGGGATCGAACTGAAACTTGCTTTAGCTCCTGTTTATCTATCCTTTGAAAGACTCAAGTGGATTTTTCGTTCAAAAGTTCAATAAATTTTATCATATGGCAAAAAGTGCAAAAACTAGTTATTGACACCCTGTGGATGGGTTATTGACACCACAGTTATTGACACCCCCTGTACTCTTAACATTTTTTTTTTTTTATATTATAAAAGGTCATTATAAGGAAATAACATCACAAACATATCATAAACTTTAATGTAATATAAAAATCAATTAAAATATTTCTTCTTTTTTTAACATTAACTAGTAAAAAAAAAAATTAAAAATATAGATAAAAAATGCTGGTAGGTATTATATAACATGAAATAAAATCATTAATTTACATTTCATCATCTTGATCATTTTATATCTTGATCAAAGTCCAGGATGTAACACGCCGGACAAAACAATTCATCAGACTCGTCACTTTCAGGGATATTTTCATATCCTTTTAAACCTAATTAACACTCAAAATAAACTACCTTTACAATACTGCCACATTTGAAACATAAGGTTAGTTTTTTTTTTTTTTTTTTTTTTTTTTGTTTTTTTTTTTTGTTTGGTCAATTTTCCTTTTAGGAATTTTACCATTGTTCTCCCGCTCCAATCTTTATGCTTCCTTCTTTTCTGACATGTTTCTGTTTTCTTCTATATTGGCTTCCAGCATTAGTTTCCATCGTATACTTGTGACGAATGACATGTGATGTGACAAATGAATAATTTGAATGTTTCTTTTCGGAGATTCTGGCCAGTGCAGCACTTAAGCCAAGGGCAGCCTTTCGTGGCCAGATGGACGAAACGGATTCCCTTTGGATATCCAGGAGGTGTTGTTAATAATAAATATGTTACAGGCATAGTTTCAGGTATGGTATGACTTTCAGTACCTTCTTGAAGTCCTATGGTATCTTCATTTGGTTTTGAAATGACGTTCTCTCACCACTTTCTAACATTTGCTTCAGAAAAACACGCGCTGGCCCCAGTAACGGCTTCGGAGATCCTCTCTGTATGGAGGGGTGCCTTTGTAAGAAAGCCTTGTACCAGCCAACACCAGGACAATTACCTTTACAGGGAGTGCTCATATTTTTAAATTCTTTTAGAGATTGTAAAATGTCATTTTTCCTCTTCTTGAATCCCTTTTTCGCACATTTTTCTATCCAAGCAACTAGAGTTAGTTCGTCTTCATCCGAGAGAATTGATCTAGGTCCAAACAATGATTTTTCAAATTTATCACTTAATCTGAAGTGCAGATTTGCCCGAGGAACTCAAATTCCTTTGGATGCCGATTTAATGGAGGAGCCATCCTTCATGGCCTTCAAGACATCCTCTAAATCCTTCTGGCTATAACTGGGCTTCATAGGCTTACTAAAACCTGTTATAGACTCAAAAGAAACTTCATTGAGAGGAGATCGTTGACCGTAGATGATGCAAGGTAGGGATTGTCGGGGTTCGGTCACTGCTACTTAATAAAACTACGTTTTATCGTAAAAATGGTTTTATTGTGCCGACGTTTCGGCTTGAACTTCAAGCTTTCATCAGGGCTGTAAAAAACAAGTAGGACGGATGTAATACTGAAATATACATATATATATATATATATATATATATATATATATATATATGCCTACATACACACATACACATACATATATGGAAAAAGACAAAAACATAATATACTAAAACATAATATATAGAAGAACAATGTGCTCTAGAAGTGCTTAGATTATTAGGAGAACAGATATAAGAATAACAGATTACATTAGTATAGATATAAAAATAACAAGATGGGCTTACCGATGGGAAGATTGAGGACCATTAACTGGAAAATAACCCAGTTAATGACAAAATTTATAAAGAAGTCATCTTCTCTACCTACTCCAACATCTTCCATTTATTAAAAACTCCATCCTAATTCCCTATGGCCATTAACCCTATACCATTAATGGCCATTAACTGTCTTGAAGGTATTAATTTTAAAACCTTCCCTTTGGTTAGTTTCTTAAACATTTATGTCATAGATGACTTAGAGAACCCTTCAAACATTAGTTTCCTGTATTTCTTAAAATAAAATAAGGACTAGTTCACTTATTTCTATAAGATAAAGTTTGGGGTGGCAATAACTGTACTGGGTGTCAATAACTGTCCGGTTTACCCTATTTCTAGTATAGCATTTGGCTGCATGACGTCCTACAGGTAAAGTAACTGTCAACTGTCATAGGATGCATCTTGATTTATGAAGTGCACTAAAAGCCTACCTGAAGCCTGCCTACTTCGTCGACCCGGACAGATGTCTGACTCTACACGGAGAATATTTACGTTTTCAGTTTTGTTATATGTTCAGAGAATTTGTTTTTATTCCTCTGTTTTATTGAGAAATACATCCTCCTACTAGAAGGCTTTCTTGTTCGTCTTGGAACTAGAAAACGAACAGACAAATATATATATATATATATATATATATATATATATATATATATATATATATATATACAGTGGAACATGGATAATTCGAAATCGTCTTTAATTCGAATATTTCTCTCGGTCCCTAGAATTTAGGCCATAAACAATGTACAAAAATCGTGGTTAATTCGAATAAAATTTTGGATAATTCGAATTCCTTGCGAGTCTGTACCTCCAATGGGAAGTGGACAGAGAGGCAATCGCTCTTAAATCTTGTGAAAATATTCTTCCCTTAGATAAGGCGGATAAAGAGTTACGGATGTAGGGGTTCTGGGACAAGAAGCGTGGCGGTCTCATAGTCTAGTTCTTGGACTCTAGGAGTTCTGCATAGTGGTGGGTCGCGCTTCCTCCCTTCCAGGGGTTGTTATTGTTACATCTTGTCGTTTTATCCTAGAATTCCCTCCCATGTTCATTTCTTATTCAGTTATAAATCAGACAGTGTCTGGATCTGTTGTATTGTTTGTGCCTTGAATTTCTCGTGTACAGTGCGGTTCAGTGAGTTGTTGATTTAAGATGTCAAAGCCTAGAAGTTATAAAACTTTAACGTTGTCAAAGAAAATAGCTGCAATTGAAGAATTTGAAAAAGGAATAAAGAACAAATCTTAAATTGCCAAAGACTTTATCAACTTACCTGAAAAATAAAGAAAAAATTCTTGCCCATGAAAATGACTTTTTTTCAAAACAATAGAATTTTATTTTTACTTTTTTGATACATTATTTATTATTTATGAACGTAATCATCAATTTATTCAATTTTTCAATTTCAATTTATTTTATTGCATACAGGGTTTCCCCATTGCAAGGAGTTGACCTTATATAATGTTTTTAGTCCTATGTTAGTAATATATTCATAAACATACCCCAACATAAAACTTACGCATATGTTCTATTTACATACAGATACTTTGTGAAATAATAAAGTTTAACTTAAAATAAATGAAAATAATTACATCTTCTATGCATTAAATTTAAGGAGTATTTCTATACATGTACTAAATATAAAATACAATTTCTTAACCAAGAAGTGATTATTAAAAATTATTTTTAGATAGAGAAAACTGCAAAAAATGGATTACTTAATATTAAATGTTGGATTTTTTTTTGTGTGTGTTTTTATTATTGTGTCAATCAGAAATTAATGAAGCTCTCAATTTCAAGGAGTTTTTTATATAGTTATAAATGTGTATATATTCAAATTTTGAGGCTTTGTTTAAGATTTCGTGTAATCGGGAATTTTCAATAGGTTGGTTGATAAACTGGAGGAATTGCCTTCTAATGGGGGAGTAAATAGGACAATGCAAGATAAAATGAAAAATGTCTTCAAATACGTTATTATTACAGAGGGTGCAGATTTCCTTTGGGTTAATAGAATAATGGATATTTTTTATTGAAAATTTGATATTTTAGTTGCTGGCTGTTCTCAACTGAGCTATGGTTTTTGCAATAACAAAAGGCAGCCCCATGGTGAGAAATTCATGAGGTAGGCCTGGGGATACTGAAAGAAATTTGTAAAATGGGTTGTAGTTAGAATTATTCATTTTCTCCAGATCATTACTAAGTAACTTAGCTTTTTGGGCATCTAAAATTATATTAATCCGTCTTTTGATTAAATTAGGGTCCTGAATTAGCCATGTGTCTAGAGAATCCAAAGTGACAAATATATTTTTAACTTGGGATACCCAATTAAGCTTTATGTTATTTTGGGGACTCTGATCTAAAAGAAGAAGTCTATTGTAACAAAGCCTTGGAAGTCTATCAGCACTCATAGATAGGATTTGACAAAGCCAGAGGAGGGTTGATTATATAACCTGTATTGATACGTAATCACTTCCAGTCTCAAGCCTTATCATGTAATTAGGGGTAGTTCTAGTAAGTTGGAATAGTTTCTTATAGAAATTGGTTTCCGCTTGTTCCAAATAATTTAGATATCTAATGCCCCAGATCTGGGAGCCATAGATCAATGTGGATCTTGCTATAGAGTAAAAAATTTTCTTTGTGGCCTCCCAACAATGACATTTTGCACCTGCTAAAATACTAAAGACAACAGAGATAGCAGCGTTGAATTTCGAAATTGCATATGTTGTTTCTTTGAGAAATATCGAGGATGAAGAAAATAAATCAATTTATGTAACGTTTATTATTGTTTTAATAAAATATCTGTATTTCTTTTTAAATTAAAAAATATGAAGTTCGATTTTTTACCCCTTTATTTTCAAAAACTTTTGTAATTCGAATTTTGGATAATTCGAACTTTTTTTGTCAGTCCCTAGGGGTTTGAATTATCCAAGTTCTACTGTATATATATATATATATATATATATATATATATATATATATATCATAGTATATATATATATATATCATATATATATATACATATATATATATATATATATATATATATATATATATATATATATACAAATTTGAACCACCGTCATTTTCGGTCTCTAGGGGTTCTGAAACGCAAAATTTTCTAGTCGGCACTTCCGGATTGTTTCATGAGATCAACCTTATAAGCGGGGTTCCTCCCTCCCTTCATTGGGAGGAACCGCGCTAAATAAAGTAGTTCTAAAGAACGAAATCGACCCCAGTCGACCCATTTCGACCTTTATCGAAAACGGTTGAAAATCTTGAGAAGCGAAAGGTTACCATTCGAAAGCTTACTAAATGGTCTACAAAAAAGGTTCTGAAGAAAGTTTTGAATAAGCGATGTCAATCGGAGAAATAAGTGCTTAAATTGATTTTGGTACTTAGAATTATGGTATACAGTTGAAACATTTTCTGCATGTTCGAGTTTCATCAACACTAATATGTTGAAATTTTTGTTACGTTTAGAGTAAAGGAAGGGTTAGAATAAAATATTTTATTAACAGACAAAAAAAGTTTTGGTAACTTTGTATAATTTCGTTAGTATCTCGAAAACCGTTGACAATCTTGTGAAGCGGAAGATTACCATTCGGAAGCTTACTAAATGATCTACAAAAAAGGTTCTGAAGAAAGTTTTAATTAGGCGATGTCAATAGGAGAAAAGGTCTTGGAATCTTGGAAATCTATATTTATAACAATAAATTGTTTTTGTTATTTTACTTAACCAGTTTTATTGTCAAATACATTATCCAACTATAAGCAATTAAAAAATAACAAGAAATAAAACAGACAAAAAGAACCATTGGAATAAACGAAATCAATTAATTTAAAGCTTTAAGCACTTTTTTCTCCTATTGACATCGCCTAATTAAAACTTTCTTCAGAACCTTTTTTGTAGATCATTTAGTAAGCTTCCGAATGGTAATCTTCCGCTTCACAAGATTGTCAACGGTTTTCGAGATACTAACGAAATTATACAAAGTTACCAAAACTTTTTTTGTCTGTTAATAAAATATTTTATTCTAACCCTTCCTTTACTCTAAACGTAACACAAATTTCAACATATTAGTGTTGATGAAATTCGAACATGCAGAAAATGTTTCAACTGTATCCCATAATTCTAAGTACCAAAATCAATGACAAAGAACCCTCCCTAGGAAGGACGCTAGGCAGTTGAAAAGCTATATATCTTGGAAATCCATATCTCTAACATTAAATTGTTTTTCTTATTTTTCTTAACCTGTTTAATTTTCAAATACATTATCCAACAATAAGCAATTAAAAAATAACAAGGAATAAAAAACTGACAAAAAGAAGAGTTCGAATAAGCGAAATCAATTATTTTAAAGTTTTAAGCTCTTATTTCTCCGATTGACATCGCCTAATCAAAACTTTTATTAGAACCTTTTTTTTAGAGCATTTAATAAGGTTTCTAATTGTACTCTTCCGTTTACCGAGATTCTCAACCTTTTTCGAGATATTAAGGAAAGTAAACAAAGATACTAAAACTTTTTATGTCTGTTAATAAAATGTTTTATTCTAACCCTTCCTTAACTCCAAACGTAACCAAAATTTCAATATATTAGTTTTGATGAAAGTAGAACATGCAGAAAATGTTTCAACTGAATCCCATGATTCTAAGTACCCAAAAAACCAAAAAAAAGTCCGACTCGCAGGAACTGCAGCATCTTAGCGCGGTTCCGTTCATGTCCCTAGTGCCATTTGATAAGCGTAGAAAAGAAATAAACTTATTTTTTTTTATATATCTCGTGAAAATTGTCAAAATCCTCTCGAACATCTCGAATAAAAGTGATATTAAGGCGTCAGGGACACCGACAGTAGCTAACTTTTACACAGAAGCGGAAATTACAGAATCTAGCTCTCATTCTAAAGCAAAGCTCTATAAATCAATAAAAAATATGCCTAATAAAGCCTTTCTAGAGGATACAGAAGCATGGGCGTATATGAGGGGGGGGGCTGAGGGGGCTGCAGCCCCTCCCGAAAATTTGAATTGATGATAAAAACTTCTCGTAAAACCCTTAAAAATAAATTAAATAAGATCACTTAGTTCATAAAACATATTTTATTTTACGTGTAATAGCGTTTTAGTTGCCTAAAACTATTCCAAGCTCTAAATATTTAGTATTCCATACCCTGGAAATGGTCACCCCCCCCGAAATTGTTTTTATATACGCCCATGTACAGAAGGATCAAGAAGAAGTACACAAGATTGAGTAGAATACCCTGCCTAATATAGCCTATATAGAATAATATGCCGAATAAAACCTATCTAGTAAATACACAAGGGCAAATAAAAGTCTTGACGAATAACAAGTCAAGAAAAAAAAACGTTATTTAACAAAGTTTAGTTGCCCAACTACAATAGAATAATATACCTAATTAAGTCTATGGAGTAGACACAAATGGACCAAAAACAAGTCTTGTGGAATATTGTTTTTTTTTTTTTCTAATTAAATACTTTTTATCAATATTTAGTATATAACCTTTGTTGAAAACTATTGATTGCTAATTGATGAATCGGTTTACAACTAACTAGTCTTTATGAATATTTAGTATATAACCTTATGTTTGGATCTGAGTTTTTGGGGTGCTCTCCGCCTAGGCCTTGTATTTGTGTCGGCAGATACCTGGGGTATATTTACAGCTCTTGAGGATTAACTCTTAGCAGGTAAATTTCCTGCGGCACCTTGTTTCTACGGGCATTGAACCGCCATATTCGCTCATAGTATCTAACCGTTGTGAAGTTTATTTTTTGGATTTAGGACTTAATATACATATGTAGACTAAATCATAGCAAGAAGTAATCCTCCGTCGTCGGTTCTTAACTATGTAGACTCGCTAATGTTATCCAATCATAGACACATCGTATTTAAAATCCACAGCAAAAACACGACATTTCATCAGAATCCCCTGCTGAATAAAACTTATATAGAATAATATGCAAAATAAAGCCTATCTAGTGGATAAAAATAGAGGAAAAAAGCCGTTCGTGGTGGTAGAAAATCTTAAAAGTATTTCGCTCAGAAATCTCCGAAATATTGTCACTAAATTTACGTATCCTGTTTTATAGCCAAATAGATTTATATTCTATAATCAATAAGAAAAACCTACTAACAATAAAAAACTATGGGTAACAGATGAAAATAGGGAATACCAAGAATAATTCTAAAGAACGAAATCAACACCAGTACTGTAATCTAGATATTCATACGGCATCTTCGAATTCTAACAAACAAAATATTGATTCTAATTATACGTATCCTGTTTTATTGACAAATACATTTGACTACTATAAGCAATTAAAAACACTAGGGAATATGCCAAAGAACTCGGAGTAGGAGCCTCGACAGTTTCAAGACATTTGAAGGAAATCGACAAATCCAAAACTGACATTTCATACGGTACAGCCTGATATATTTTTAACAATGAATTGTTTTTCTTATTTTAATTAATCTGTTTTATTGTCAAATACATTATCCAACTTTAAGCAATTAAAAAATAACAAGGAATAAAATCAAACAAAAAGAACCGTTCGAATAAACGAAATCAATTACTTCAAAGTTTAAGCACTTATTTCTCCGATTGACATAGCCTAATCAAAAATTGTTTCAGAATCTTTTTTGTAGAACATTTAGTAAGCTTTCGCATGGTAACCCTCCGTTTACCAATATTCCTAACCGTCTTCGAGATATTAGGGAATGTATACGAAGTTCCCAAAACACTTCATGTCTGTTAATAAAATATTTTATTCTAATCCTTCCTTAGCTCCAAACGTAACCAAAATTTTAACATATTAGTGTTGATGAAATTCAAACATGCAGAAAATGTTTCAACTGAATCCCATAATTTTAAGTATCAAAATCAAAGACAAAAAGTCCGACTCGCAGGAACTGCGTCATCTTAGCGCGGTTCCATTCATATCCCTAGTGTTATTTTGTAGACTTAGAATAGAAACAGTTATTACTTTGTTTGGATCATTCCTAATGTAAACAAATATGAAAAAAAAAGCAAGATTTTCGGCTAGGGATGAAACTATCCTAAGCAGAAATTACTCTTTCTGCCGTCCCAAGTTTCGGTCTACGAAGACTCTTCTACGAATATATTTCTAATTTACTTAACTTGCAGTGCTAACATATCCATTTTACTTTTAAATGTAATTAAACAAAATAAAATTGTACATGAAAATGAGAAAGTAGTGTTATTTTTTATTGAACTACGGCCATATTCAACCACAAAATATAATTATATTTCTAGTATAGCATTTGGCTGCATGACTTTCTACAGGTAAAGGTAACTGTCAGCTGTCCTAGAATGCTTGATGAGAACAATGAATCTTGATTTATGAAGTGCAATAAAAGCCTACCTGAACCGGCCTACTACCTCGACCCGGACTGACCCTACACGGAGAATATTTACGTTTTCAGTTCTGTTACAGGTTCAAAGAATTTGTATTTATTCCCCTGTTTTATTGAGAAATACATCCTCCTCCTAGAAGCAGTAACAAGAAATAAAAACAGACAAAAAGAACCGTATAAATAAACGAAATCAATTATCGTTTATCAAACTTCTAAGTTATATGTACTTATTTCTCCGTTTGACATCGCCTAATCAAAACTTTCTTCAGAACCGGTTTTCTAGAGCATTTAGTAAGCTTTCGAACGGTAACCATCCGTTTACCAAGATTCTCAACCGTTTTCGAGATATTAAGGAAAGTATACGAAGTTTCCAAAGCTTTTCATCTCTATTAATAAATTATTTTAATTTAACCCTTCCTTAACTCCAAACGTAAGTAAATTTTCAGCATACTAGTTTTGATGAAATTAGAACATGCAGAAAATGTTTCAACTGAATCCCATAATTCTAAGTACAAAAATCAAAGACAAAAAGAACCGTTCGAATAAACAAAATCAATTACTTCAAAGTTTAAGCACTTATTTATCCGATTGACATCGCTTATTCAAAACTTTCTTTAGAACCATTTTTGTAGACCATTTAGTAAGCTTTCGAATGGTAACCTTTCGCTTCCCAAGATTGTCAACGGTTTTCGAGATACTAACGAAAGTATAAAAGGTTACCAAAACTTTTCTTGTCTGTTAATAAAATATTTTATTCTAACCCTTCCTTTACTCCAAACGTAACCAAAATTTCAACATATTAGTGTTGATAAAATTCGAACTTGCAGAAAATGTTTCAACTGAATCCCATAATTCTAAGTACCAAAATCAAAGACAAAAAAAACAGTTCGAATAAGCGAAATCAATTACATAAAAGTTTTAAGCACTTATTTCTCCGATTGACATCGCTTATTCAAAACATTCTTTAGAACCTTTCTTGTAGACCATTTAGTAAGCTTTCGAATGGTAACCTTTCGCTTCCCAAGATTTTCAACCGTTTTCGAGATATTAAGAAATTATTCGAAGTTCCCAAAATTTTTTATTATTTCTGACAACTAGAAATTGGTCTCATTTTACCTATCCTGTTTTACGCACACATACATTTTCCTTACAAATACAACATAAGAAATTTCAAAAATAAAAAGCAATAAAAAACCAAGGGAAAGAGGCAAAAATTACAAAAAGAACGACAAAAACCCGTTCATAAGAACAAAACAGACGTATTTGAAGTTTTAAGCACTTATTTCTCCGATTGACATAACCTAATCAAAAATAGTTTTAGAATCATTTTAGTAGAGAATTTAGTAAGCCTTCAAATAGTTTCAATCCACTTACCACGATTTCCCAACCGTGTTCGAGATATTAATGAAAGTATACGAAGTTTCCAAAACTTTTCATGTCTGTTCATAAAATATTTTATTCTAACCCTTCCTTAACTCCAAACGTAACATAACTTTCAACATATTAGTTTTAATGAAAGTAGAACATGCAGATAATGTTTCAACTGAATCCCGTGATTCTAAGTACCCAAACCAAAAACGGTATTCAAAAACTATTTTTCCAATTTTCTCGACAACGGTTAAAGCTATCGCCTTGAAAATGGTTTCATTCGTTTTCATAGCCCAAGAAGCCTATAAAACGAGTACTTGCAAGCTTATGAACTCAAAAACGTAAGCGTTACGATTTTTTATGCGCGAATTTCGCCCCAAACGCCATCTTCCAGTGGGCGGATTTTGCTGGTTAACGAACTTGACCTTTCAAATTGACGACAGATTTTTGTACCAAATTTCATCAAAATCGGACCATTCGTCTTCTACCTAGAGAGCGAACAGACAAATATATATATATATATATATATATATATATATATATATACATACATAAATATATACATATCTAGGGGTTCTGAAACGCGAAATTTTCTAGTCGGCACTTCCGGATTGTTTCATTGTATCAACCTTATAAGCGGGGTTCCTCCCTATGGAGGAGGGAGGAACCGCGCTAAAAGAACAGTTCGAATAAGCGAAATCAATTACTTTAAAGTTTTAAGCACTTATTTCTCCGATTGACATCGCCTAATCAAAACTTTTATTAGAATCTTTTTTGTAGAGCATTTAGTAAGCTTTCTAATGGTATTCTTCCGTTTCCCAAATTCTCAACCTTTTTCGAGATATTAAGGAAAGTATACAAAGTTACCAAAACTTTTTTATGTCTGTTAATAAAATATTTTATTCTAACCCTTCCTGAACTCCAATCGCAACCAAAATTTCAACATATTAGTTTTAATGATAGTAGAACATGCAGTAAATGTTTCAACTGAATCCCATGATTCTAAGTACCCAAACCAAAAACGGCATTCAAAAATTATTTTTTCAGTTTTCTCGAAAACGGTTAAAGCTATCGCCTTTAAAATGGTTCCATTCGTTTTCCTAGCCCAAGAAGCCTATAAAAAGAGTACTTACAAGCTTATGAACACAAAAACGTAAGCGTTACGATTTTTTTGCGCGAATTTCGCCACAAACGCCATCTTCCAGTGGGCGGATTTTGCTGGTTAACGAACTTGACCTTTCAAATTGGACGACAGATTTTTGTACCAAATTTCATCAAAATCGGACCATCAGGGAAGCCAGAAATGAGCGAACAGACAAATATATATATATATATATATATATATATATATATATATATATATATATATATATATATATATATATATATATATATATACAAATTTGAACCACCGTTATTTTCGGTCTCTAGGGGTTCTGAAACGCGAAATTTTCTAGTCGGCACTTTCGGATTGTTTCATTGTATTAACCTTATAAGCGGGGTTCCTCCCTATGGGGGAGGAAGGAACCGCGCTAAAAGGTTGTGATGAAAGTTTTGATTAGATCAAAACTTATTTCTCCGATGTCAATCGGAGAAATAAGTGCTTAAAACTTTAAAGTAATTGATTTCGCTTATTCGAACTGTTCTTTTTGTTTGTTTTTTATTCCTTGTTATTTTTTAATTGCTCATAGTTGGATAATGTATTTGATAATAAATGAGGTTAAGAAAAACAATTTAATCTTAGAGCTATGGATTTCCAAGATATAGCTTTTCAACTGCCTAGCGGGGTCCTTCCTAGGGCGGGGACCCATCCAGGTAAGATCGTAAATAAGACCTTTCTTGAAAGTAAAGATGGAACTGTCAACTTTGGTCCTCCTCTGCCTCCCGGCACTTTCATTGCTGACGAAGGCTACCAATAAGTAGCCGAAACGTCCTAAATATAGTTTTTTTTTTAACAAAAATCGTATTTAGGTTTCTTTAGCTGAATCCCAACCATTCCATCTTTACTTATCACCTCGACGACTAACTATCTAATCTTCATGCTTTCTTGAAATGTGGACCCAAAATAATAACAGCTTCTATTTTAATCATTCTAAATGAGTCTAGAGATAAGAACGGAACCGCGCTAAGATGATGCAGTTCCTGCGAGTCGGACTTTATAAGCTTCTTGGCCTAGGAAAACGAATGAAACCATTTTTAAGGCGATAGCTTTAACCGTTTTCGAGAAAATTGGAAAAATAGTTGCTGAATAACGTTTTTGGTTTTGGTACTTAAAATCATGGGATTCAGTTGAAACATTTTTTGCATGTTCGAATTTCATCAAAACTAATATTTTAAACTTTTGGTTACGTTTGAAGTTAAGGAAGGGTTAGAATAAAATAATTTATGAACAGACATGAAAAGATTTGGGAACTTCGTATACTTTCATTAATATCTCAAACACGGTTGGGAAATCGTGGCAAGTGGATAAAAACTACCTGAAAGCTTACTAAATTCTCTACAAAAAAAGACTCTGTAACTATTTTTGATTAGGTTATGTCAATCGGAGAAATAAGTGCTTAAAACTTCAAATACGTCTGTTCAACCAAATAAAGTAGTAACTGTGAACCATAAGTGTACTGCTTTATTGACCCCCTGCCAGAAAACGAAAGAAGATAAAGTGGAATATGTATATATATATATATATATATATATATATATATATATATATATATATATATTCTTTCGTTAATTGACATTTTCTATTTATTAATTCTCTTATTTCACATATATTTTCCTCTCCTTTTAGTAAAGGTCTTATAGGTCAAAAAATTGTTTTAAACTTCTTTTGTACCATTTTATTTTATATTTGTCGACTAATTTCTAGGACTTGGCCTCTCTACATAAGGCAACTTTTCTGAAATTAACTTTTTACTATTTCCCTTTTTAAAAATATACTAATGAATAGTTTAACATTAGTATATTTTTTTTAAAAAAATTGCCTTATAAATAGAATTCGTCATTTAAATGAATAAGTCCAAAACTAACAAGAAATAAAATAAAGGCTTTTTATAAGCGTGTCCCCCCCCCCTATGGAGGGAGAGAGGAAACACGCTAGAAATGTATTTAGAATATCTATGTACATAGATTTGTATGACATATTTATTTCTGTAATCTACTTGTTATTTTCACTTTCTATTGAGGTTATGCATTTTTTTTTTATTTTTCAGGATAGCGAGAAAAGAAATGAAAGTAGGAGAGATAACAGGAGGGAAAAGGAAGAGGAATCTCTGCCCTTGTTTCACTATGCGGTACTAGGAGGCTACAAAAAGGCACTTCTACGCATAATAAACTCTGGAAAGGCTCAAATTGATTATGTTAACAAGTATGGCGAGACAGCTCTGCACCTTGCTGTGAGACAAAACTCCCTTAAAATGGTCCTTATACTGGTCGAACTTGGGAAAGCAAATGTGAATGCTCTCACCAGTTCAAAAAGGTCTGCTTTGCACTTGGCTGCTCAAGTTGGCTCTATTCCCATCACAAAATATCTTTTGCGCAAGGGTGTTGACCCTGCGTTAAAAGATGTTTGTGGGCTTACAGCACTGGACCTAGTTGGAACAAACTATTCCTTAGCCGCTTAGTTGAACCAAAGATTTGTATTTCAAAATATGTTAAGTATCAAAGGCTGTTAAAGGAGTACCTGCTAAAATTGAAACTTTTTTTAATCGAAAGGACAATAAATGTCTTGGGTTGTTGGAAATTTGGTCAAGATTTTGAAAATAAGTTTTTATCTTAATCCTTTGAATTTATTACGAATACAGAGGCTATGTTTGTTTATATACTTTTAATTCAGTCAATTCATTAAGGGTTAAAGGTAAATAAACAAAAGTGGTCATTGTATTCGTTATAAGTTGAAAAAACTAGGATAAACTTTACTTTAAAAATGCTTAAGAGTATATCTGACAACCCAATAGAAACAGTTAGAAGACTTATAAAATGAAATGAGAATAGATTTGCAATCTGGGGGATAGGACATTGAGGTGTAACGTATTAGGAGATATGTTAATGTAATGTAAATAATAGGTATACGTGTTTTTGCAAAAAAAAACAACAAATAGAAACCATAAGGATTATTTACAATTTTGGTTATAATTGAAAATTTATTATTAGAATCTGGTTTAAACAAACAGTAATTTGTTATGTAAAAACATTGTATTTGTGAATTATGAAATTAAATTTACTCTAACAAGTTACCATTTTCCTTCAGTTCTTGAAAACTTTATAGCAGAGAAAGGTAGTTAATTTTCGAAAGGTGATGCAACAACACCAGGTAAATAAATAGGAAAATATAAAATTTAGTACTTATTGGATTTAGAGATTTAAGATGTTCTTACTATAATAAAGCTTGGGGCAATTTATATTTGTAAGAAAACATTGAATATTCTACTGTTAAGAATTCAGATAACATTTTTTATGTATTACTCGAGCACTCAAAAACATAATGAAATATTTTCTTTTGTTTGGAATTTAATGTAATAAATTATTATAGGAATAAAAAAAAAAATCGTTTTGTACCGCCATCATTCTGAAGAGTTTATTCATTATTATCCCAATAGTCATAAGAAATGTTTATTAGATAAATTAAGATCCTAGATTGTATGAAAATACAAGTGTATACAATAAATACGATACCAGGAAGGATGGTCATCTCCATTATTGTGTGAATTTAAAGAGTGTCTTCAGAATGGCTCCTTCACAATTATGCACATTTATTGATTTTGAAATACGAAAAAAATGTACTCAAATAGATGATGTCAACTAATATCATAAGTTCACATCCATATTGCTTTAGGCATAGCTCTTAATTACACTTTTTTTTTTGTTGTTTTTTTGGGTGTTTAACGGCGTATCAACAATTAGGCTATTAACGCCAATTACACGGTAATATTTCAATAATGACTGTTTCTTATTGAAAATTTAACGTAGATTCTACAAATGTGGTTGTTATTAATGATACATTAATAAAAAATCCCGAAAACATGGCTTGTAATCAAAAAAACGAATAAATTTGAAAATACAGAAAAGTTTCAGTAGTCTGCTACATTTTCAGTTAAGGCGTTCAACCAGTTAGCGTCCGGTAGCCATCTTGAAAGCAGTGCGATTTGAAGTTCTTACTATAAATCGGTTTAAAAGTGTTTTTTAAGTAATATATTTGATTAGTAGTGTATAAAGAGGTGCATTTAAGCATCAAGCAACCTCTGAGCTATTATTAGGCCTAAGCCTGATCAGAAATGGAATATATTTGGGTGTTTTAGAAAACAAGGACGCTTGTTGTTGTCCCCAAGTTTTAGTGTTTGTTTTTTCGTATACAGATTACATTAATGAAGTGATAAAATTATATTTAACGTATTTAGTATTCGTTCAAATAGTTTATTCTATTAGACACGGGTTGTGATTCATTTTAAGCTAATTATAATCAATTAGTAATAGCTAACCTAAAGGTGAATAACAACGTGGTAGATTCGGATGTTTCTCCGAAGATTGCCGACTTCAGCCGAGATCGCGTAGAGGAGAGGCTGTGGGATTCTTATCAGGGAGGAACGGACCTGTATCAGGTCCGACGAGACCTGCTCATACCAGGGAGTACTCCTATTAAATATCTATATTTTACTTTCTTTTCTTTTTTTTTTTTTTTCTCTTTCTCTCTTTACTTGTTTTCATTTTACTCTTTCTTAAGTTCATTTAATTCCAATTTTTAGTGCTGTAGTAGCGCTATGAATATGGAAGAAGACTTCGAAAATAAACCACCCGATATTACTTCTTTGTTTAACATGAAGCAGAAATGGTCGAAAAAATTTGTTTTAATGAAAATTAATGATGAAAATGACCAAGTAGGCTTAAATAAGTATAGCCCATTTAAGGTGTGTAAATTTATTAAAGGTTACGCACCAAAAACACAAATCAAATTTTTAAGGAACGGAAATATTCTGCTTGAAATTAGTGAGTCAAAAGATCTAATAAATCTAGGTAACATCTCTAGCTATGACAATAAACCTATTTCTTTTATTGCTCACAATACTCTAAATTATTCCCGTGGGGTAATTTCATGTTTTGAATTGTCGAACTGCACTGATGATAAAATATTATCAGAGTTAACTGACCAAGGTGTGACCAAAGTAGTTAGGATGACCAAAAATATCAGAGGTGTTAAAACATTAATAAACTCTTGGGCCCTAACGTTTGAAAAATACCAGCTGCCCGAACACGTCACGTTTGACTTCCTTCGGGTCAAAGTACGACCATTTGAGCCTCGCCCTATGCAATGTTTCAACTGTTTTAAATATCGACATGTAGCAAATAATTGTTCAGTTAAATTGTGCGGGAAATGTGGCAGTACCGCTCATAAAGCAGAAACTTGTGAAAATGATACAAAATGTGTTAATTGTGGTAATAATCACCCCGCTTGGACTCGTACATGCCCTGTTTATGTAAAGGAAAAAGATATCCAAATTATTAGAACTCAACAACGCACTACCTTTAAACAGGCCGAATCTATATATAATCAAAGAAATAATTTAATTGATGGAAATTCTTTAACTTCATACTCAACAGTAACGGCATCACAAAATATTGTAGACAACTTAAGTAGTCAAATAGAGAAATTGGTTGGTATCATCGGTACTTTATCAAATAAAATCACTTTTTTGGAAGAAAAAATTAATAAAAATAATGTTACTGGTGCGTCTGTTGACACAACTGTTCATCGCGATTTAAATATGAGCGCTAAAAATAACTCACAAAGTCTCACCAAGAAACAAGTATCCCAATCGAATATTGATACAAATAAAAACAAAATTTTAAATGAGGAGCATTTTAATAGCACAATCCAAACTAAAAAACTCGAGAACCAAAAAATGCTAAAAGACCTCTTTCCAGACCTTCTACCTCATCGACTTTAGATTCGACTGATAATTTAAATCCAAATAAAATTCCCCTGAAACCCCCCTCACAAAAGTTTAAAAAAAAAAAATAATTTCTAACGCATAAGAATAAAAGATTTAACACATGCCTATATATATTTACGTGTATGTATATGTGTATATATTTATATATATGTATGTGTGTGTATACTTATGTATGTGTGGATCTGTATGTACGTATGTGTGTGTGTGCATGAAATTTTTTTTGTTTTTGTTTTACTTTTTTATATTTTTAAACACAATATGATGATCATATCACAATGGAATATAAATGGTTTATCTTCCCACCGCGCTGAGTTAGAATACTTCATAAAGCATACCCATTCATCCGTCGTATGTATTCAGGAAACACACCTTAATCCAAAATTTCAATTCAACCTTCGAAATTATACAACTTACCGGAAAGACTTCACTGGTGGAATGCGATCGTGTGGAGGTGTTTGTATTTTAGTTCACAATGATATACCGAGTGACACTATAGTTGTTAACTCAAATCTACAGGTTGTAGCCGCTAGAATCTATTCACCATTTCCTATTACCCTATGCAGTATTTATCTTCCTCCTGGCAGCGATTTTACAGACGATGAACTGAGAAATGTATATTCTCAATTACCCCCACCTTTATTGATATTAGGTGATTTTAACGCAAAATCAGAATCTTGGGGGAATAGTGTTACTGACAATAGAGGTAGAAAAATTGAACATTTTCTAGACCAATATAATCTAGTGTTACTTAATGACCTCTCTCCAACTTACTTCTGTCCTATGACAGGCAATACTTCTAGCATAGACTTGAGCATAGTTTCTCCTTCTACAGCCCCGAGACTGAAATGGATAACCCTAGATGACACCCATGGGAGTGATCATTTCCCAATAGTTATTGAGATTTTAGGAAGGTATAATAATAATAGTAACAATAATAATAACGAAAGTAGTGATAATCATGATTTAATATTTAAATGGAATCTTGCATCCGCTGAGTGGAGTAAATTTGAAAAAATAGCTAATCTATCAGAAATATGCCTTGAGGAAGTAGATGTAAACTCTCTTATCACTAAATTAAATAATATTATCATTTCTGCTGCTAACGAGTCGATTCCGAAATCTAAATTAATTCCCAACAAAAACAAATCAGTCCCATGGTGGTCTGAACAATGCCGCCTAGCCGTAAATAATAGGAAAAAAGCCCTGCGCAACTTTAGAAAAAACCCCTCTACCAATACACTAGAGTTTTATAACTCTGCTAGAAAACATGCGCGTTATATAATTAAAAATGAAAAGAAGCGCTCGAGGAGGGAATTTGTTTCTACAATTAATATCCATACTCCAGCTAAAGAAATATGGAATGCTGTGAGGAGAATTCGTGGCATTAAGTGTACTTCATCGCCGCAGATTATTAATTCAAACAATCATATCATAACTGACAAAAAAGAATTAGCAAATTTATTTGGAAATATTTTCGCAAGTACTTCTTCTGACTCAAACTATTCCCCTAATTTCATTCAAAAGAAAAATCCCGTTTATGATTGAAGATATCCCGTTTATTATTGAAAATGACCCTTTAAATCCCTTAAACCTTCCCTTCTCGTTTGATGAATTACAGATAGCCCTAAATTCAAGAAAAGACACCTCTCCTGGTCCGGACAATATAAATGTTCAAATGTATAAACATCTAAGTAATGAAAATAAACTAATACTTCTGAAAATAATCAATAAAACTTTCACGAGTGGTTCCTTTCCGGAAATATGGCGACTAGCAACTATTATTCCTGTTTGCAAAAAAGATAGAGCGCCCGGAGAATTAAAAAATTACCGGCCCATATTTCTTACCTGCTCACTTTGCAAAATTCTCGAAAAATTAGTTTGCAATAGGCTCGACTGGTTTTTTGAACATAATAATATCTTTTATAAATGGCAAAGTGGATTTAGAAAGGGGCGCAGTACTCAAAGTATTAGATGCATTTAAAAACAAAGAAAAAGTACTCAGTGTTTTCCTCGATTTAGAGTGTGCATTCGATATGACCTGGCGTAGAAATATTCTTAACACGGCCAGGGAAATAGGAATGAATGGACATACTCTGTCGTTTATTGCAAACCTTCTGACATCCAGAAAATTTAAGGTGAGAATTGGCTCTGTGTTTTCTAACATCTTCTCCCAGGATAATGGAGTCATTCAGGGGGGTGTCTTAAGTGCAAAACTCTTTATTTTGTCTCTACTTAGATTCCCAAACAATTTCCCTCATAACATCAATACCATGTTTTTCGCAGACGACATTACTATCACAGCGACCTCTAAAAATGTAATTAGTCTTTACGAGAATATGCAAGAAGCACTGGATAGTACAAGCTCGTGGATTATGGACCATGGTTTTAGAATATCAGTCCGTAAATCAAAATGTTTATTATTTAGCAAAAGGCAGCCAAATTCAGTGCCTAATTTATATCTAAGTGGTGAACTCATTCAACAAACAGATCATTTTATATATCTTGGCCTAACATTTGATAAGACTCTGTCTTGGGTCAAACACATAAAATCTCTTAAAGCTAATTGTCAGAGGTCCTTGAACCTTCTCAGACTCCTTAGTAATTCTAAATGGGGGGCTGATAGGACCAGTATGCTCATGCTGTACCGAGCTTTAGTGAGGTCAAGATTGGAATATGGTTGTGTGGCATACGGATCGGCTAGCCCACGAATCATTCAAATGCTGAATCCTATACAACATACAGGACTTAGAATCGCTTTAGGGGCTTTCAGATCAAGTCCTGGGCCTAGTATTATTGTTGAAGCGGGAGAACTTCCTCTTAGTATAAGGAGAAAACAACTTTCCACTAAGTATTTTTTAAAAATTAAATCAAATTTTAATCACCCTCTTTATCATGTAACTTCGCAAGATACGTGGAATCAATTATATTCATCACTAGATACTAAGAATCCTTTCCCTGTACGCGCACATGCTCTACTCAATCATAGTAACATTAATAACACAAAAATCCAGCCTTCTGCATTTTCCTCTTATCCTCCATGGCTACTTGCTAAACCTCAGATCAATTTGTCTCTCACTAAACACATTAAAAAAGAAACTGTCCCTGAGCTATATATTAATGAATTTAATAAAATAAAATCTGATCTTCCCGACTCAACTTTCATATTTCCCGACGGATCCAAGAATGCTGAAGGTGCAGGAGCTGGTATACTCTGTCAAGACCGCCAGTACATGTTTTCCCTCTCCCCACTCTGCTCTAGTTTTACTGCTGAACTCCTAGCGATTTATAAAGCCCTATGTGTCTTTGTATCTCCCTCTCCATCCATTGTCATATGTACCGATTCGCTCTCCTCATTACAAGCTATACAAAATTTCTACACTAACAATTCTCTTGTAATAGATATCTTAAATAAAATAAACGATCACAGAAGAAAAGACCAAAGAGTTATTTTAATATGGATACCTGGTCATTGTGACATTAAAGAAAATGTAAATGTGGATAAAATTGCAAAAAATGGTATTCTTAAAGGTATACCATATTCACAAGTCCCTTTCTCTGATCTTAACCCTATAGTGAAAAGTAAAGCATATGACATATGGCATGAAGAGTGGAACAGCATTGAACTTGGCGAAAAGTTGCGGGAAATAAAGAGTGAGGTATGCAGCTGGAAATGTTCAATCCGCGAGAGCAGGCGTGAAGAGGTTATTCTAAGTAGACTAAGAATTGGGCATTGTAAACTCACACATGGTTACCTGATGGCAGGGGAGTCTGAACCTCCTCTATGTTCAACTTGTAATGTCCGTCTTACAATAAAACATATTTTCACGGAGTGTATTCGATACAGTGAAGAAAGAGAAAGGCTCGGTTTTCCCACGGACATGCGAGAAGTATTTGGTAAAGGTTCTGAGTACATAGATAAAATATTTACCTTCCTAAATGATACGTCCTTGGCTAATAAAATTTAATCTGTCTAAAATTAATCATCTTTCTTTAGTATAATGTATTGTTCCAACATAGAAAATATAGAACATATTTACTTTGTCCATAATATCTGTAATTTAATTATGACGTATTACAAAGAAACTTATTTAGAACACTTAAGAAGTAATTTCTTGTCTTGCTATTTCTAAGGTTTTTTGAAGTATTACGACCTACCCAGAGATCTCTTGGGATTCTCTCTAAAACTAATTGCAATTTTACAATAATTACTAATAGCAATATTTATTATTGAATAACATTTCTAAATTCTACCATTAACACCTCCCTTGGTCTGGGGGGGCTTGGGGGTGGGTGGTGGCGCGGCGGGGGGATTGGCGGGTGTCCGGGAGGGGGTGGGGGGTGGACGTCGGGCTGTTGGTGGGGAGTAGGGCTGACTTATCCTGGACCCTAGACCCGCTGGGTCCTGCTAGCTCTGGAGATCTGGATGGTGGCACTTACATGCAGATCTCCGACAGGAGCTTGGCTATCTTATCTAGATTGCGGATTACCGCTGTATTGTCATAGAGGTCCAGATAACGCCGGCCCCCTCTCTTGCCTCGGCTCGGGCTGTCCCCTCTCCCTTCTGGGCGTCTGTCTCTCTCCTTGCTGCGCCTCCCTCCCCCCCGGGGTCTTTCTCCCTGATCAGGATACTTCCAAGGCACCAATGACCCCAGTGGTTGCAGTGCCTTTAAAAAAAAAAAAAAAAAAAAAAAAAAAAAAAAAAAAAAAAAAAAAAAAAAATAAGGCGTTCAATTATCTGTCACTGAACTCCAAATGACTGCAGAATAAATTCCTAAAGTTATGACATCTGAATGCGGTACACCCTGAATATGTTTATAATTATATTGTTGCATTTCAAATATGTAAACAAAAATCTAGAAATAAATTCCTAAAGGAATTTGAATCAATTTAATATAAAAATATTTTTTTCTCATTTTTAGTGAATTTTCGAAAAAAGCGAAAGATCAGATAATGCGCTAAATTTGAACTAAGGGTCAGTTAATGATTAATTATATTTTTTTTAGTATCTCATAAGTATTTTGAAACATCTTACATACAAAGGTTTATTTAAATAGTTAACAAATGAGAATGGCTAAATCAAATGTAATTAATAAACATTACAATGTAAAATAATACAACCTTAATATGATGAATTTAGTTATTTAATTTAACGTACAATCTTAATATACAATCTATTTGGTAAGAAGACAACTAGCTAGATAATGAAATCTTATATTATCTGAAAATCTGAAACCCCCCAAAAGTAGGCTAAAAATATAAAATAGTCTTATCCTACCTTAGTTAAAAAGAGTTACTGATAAAATTGGAAACATTTTGAAGCAATACACCCTCAGAACAATATTCACGGCCAAAGAAAATAGCCGGGATTGTCATCGAAAAGTATTTTTATGTATCAGAGAAGAATATGAGCTGCCATGCCCTTAGGATTAGAATGAACTTGTATACAGCTTCTTAGTTTGAGAAGTACAAAACTGAAGTAATTTTTACACAAATAAGTACTAATATGGGAGCATTCTAAATTTTGTTGACTAACCAAACAAATACCTGATGTCATTATATTTTAATACACAGCTTGTTTTTTTATTCCTTTTACCTTTAAAAGGAATTCAAGTTTAAACGTTGGCAATTAAAATATTGTGGTTTGTGGTTAGGATCGTTAAACACTATGGGATAGGTTTAGCTCTCAGTAATAATAGAAAAATGATTAATTTTGATGAGAAGGACCCTTCTAGTAAGGAGCTTCAAGGCAAATTTTTTAATTCCAATGTTTTTAATTGCAGAGCATTATCAAATTTATTTTTGAAGAAAATAATTCAAATTCCGGATCTTCCTCTTATTCCCTCTCTGCTGAAGTTACTGCTTAAACTTTAGTAACAATTAAATTAATTGTTCGCCTTTAAATATTCATTTTAATAGACAAATTTATTGAGATCTCCGATGATCAGATTCCTTCACTAAAAATTAATAAAAAAAGAAAAAAACAAACACTATCACACTTGTGTGGATACCTTTAGTGGAAGCACCTCTCTCTTCCTCCTTTCCATATATACGCCAAATATAGTTAATCTGGAGTGAACCCTCCATCCAGGTGGACCAATTTTAGTAGTTAACGAACTCATTCAATACTATAAACCAGGTTCTGTTGCAAGCTAGACAACACGACGAGAGGACTTCCTGATAAGGAAAGCCCCTGAAGAGGTGCGAAAAGGCACGAAACATGTCGGGCGAAACATACAAAATAAAGTAGTTAAAGTGAAAAAAGTGTGTACTACTTTATCGACCCCCTGCCAGCAAAAGAAACAAGAAAAAGTGAAAAAATATATATCGGGTCATCATTCACCAGAATTAATATATATATATAAAACAATTTTAATGGGGGTCATGGGTGAATGATTCAAGCAAAGTCTTGAATCCAACATAGTTTTTTATATAAGTTGAATGTGAGGGTGGGGAAGAATCGATTGATTCTTGAAATAACTTAGCGGGAGTTGTTCCCCAAAATTGTTTAAAACATTAAACTTCTATTTGTGATATTTTGAATCTGGTTAGGTTCATCATTAGGCATCTACAATGTAAAGAAAAAAAAAAAAAAAAAGAAAGAATCTTCTCCTACATCACTAATACCAATGCATTACGTAAATGAGTATGTATTGGTATAAGTGACATAGGAGAAGTTTCCACATTATTGTTTGTTTTTATTTTACATATTTTTTATTATACATTTACAGTTAGTATGTGATACTGAAGTGGAGAGAATAGGCTGCTCTTACATGTTCAAAACATTCAGGCTATCCGAGGCTCTTTCTAGTTTAATAAATGATTATATATACCCACATGTATTATTTATATTTGTTTAATGTGTTATTAAGAATTTAGGTAGGGAGGAATATAGATACTAAACAAAAACATTAATCCTAAGGAAAAAATAATTTGTTACAATGAATGTTTACTGAAATTCCTAACTTACCGTTTCATGTTTTGTTATCCGCTTGTAGTATAGGTGCTAGAGGAACAGACTACGCAAGTTTTGGTCAAAGAACAAATGAACATACATTTTTTGGATTAGCCTACTAATCATTAACCAAATAGAAAACATGTGTCCATTCGATATAAAATCCGACTACATATTGTTTTTTCTGAGGGTGCCAAACCCATACTGACTCCCCTTCTTCTAAACGACCATGGCCTAGCTTTCATGTCATGCTGTACCTTCTGCACTACTGGGGAAGTTTCCACTCTTCCTCAGACATTAGGCTTGTTGAGGCTAAGTTGACATTTCACACACAAGTGATTTTTTTACTGTATGACCTGCCACTATTTTACACACTGTTGCCGCTGGAGGCAATGGAAGGTTGTATGTTAAGATCCACTTCATACCAAACAGTGGCACATCCCCTTATTTTACTACAGTAACAGGTAATATGGTTTTTTTTTTTAATAATTTTAGGAACTGTAAAAAATTATAAAATGCTATGTATATAGATTATATATTTATAAATAGTACACAATCTATTTGTATGGGACACATTCTGAAAAACAAATAAATTATTTGATTGATATAGGAAGTGGTTTCTAGGAGGAATAAAGTTAACAATAAGTCCCTTTATGTACTTCGTAGAATTATGGGAGTCAAGAAAAATAAGAAAGGCACACGCTAGGTGTATGTAGGTATTAACCAAAATAAATCAGATTCGTCAGTTGACCCATCTGTGATTATCCATCGTAAGGTTGCACAGTGAGGAATCAAATTTTGAAGACTAAGATAAGAAACTGTGAGTAGTGATCTTAGTAATAATCATGCCGAGATTGTCCAAGGTGTAGGAAGGAATGTCTTTTATGTAACCAGCTCTGGTCGTACAGTAAGACCACCAATTAGATATGTGGAAGAGGTTCAGTCAATTTATTTGTAAAATATTCATCAAGTACGTATAGTTTAAATTTAGGTTAAAGTCTTTTGTCTAGTATAAGTCTTAAGTATTATTTATTTAATAAACGGAAGAAAATATATTAATCATCTCATGGGACACCTCATATATTACGGAGCACTTACAACACAACAAATGCAGGATTGGACATCTTCACAATACAGAGCTCCAATGCCCAAAGGGAAACAAAGAGAAATGAATATTCACTCCACCTCAATGGTACATTCCTAAAGATATTACAACACTTATAATATAAGTAAAAATAGATTATTCAGAAAACCTTTAAACATTATACGCCTTGGTGGTTTAGTAAATACATCTGCCAATTGGCTCTGTGTTTTTATATATACAAATATTATTTTCCGTCAACATAATTCAAACATCAATAATTTTATTCAAATATTATTGATGTTTGAAATAATTATATTTTACAACCAAATGTTTTACCCTCGTCTGCTGTGGATTTTTACCAATTTTAATTGTACTTTGATTGTCTTCAAAGACTGTGATACCTCTTGAATTAATCCCTAAATCAAAGGAATATCTATTCAATAAGCTTTTTAGCGCGGTTCCTCCCTCCCCCATAGGGAGGAACCCCGCTTATAAGGTTGATCTCATGACGCAATCCAGAAATGCCGACTAGAAAATTTTGCGTTTCAGAACCCCTAGAGACCGAAAATGATGGTGGTTCAAATTTGTATGTATATATATATATATATATATATATATATATATATATATATATATATATTTGTCTGTTCGCTCTCTAGGTAGAAGACGAGCTCGTTTTATAGGCTTCTTAGGCTAGGAAAACGAATGAAACCATTTTCAAGGCGATAGCTTTAACCGTTTTCGATAAAATTGGAAAAATAGTTTTTGAATACCGTTTTTGGTTTGGGTACATTTTCTGCATGTTCTACTTTCATTAAAACTAATATGTTGAAATTTTAGTAACGTTTGGAGTTAAGGAAGGGTTAGAATAAAATATTTTATTAACAGACATAAAAAGTTTTGGTAACTTTGTATACTTTCCTTAATATCTCGAAAAAGGTTGAGAATCTTGGTAAACAGAACATTACCATTAGAAAGCTTACTAAATGTTCTACAAAAAAGGTTCTGATGAAAGTTTTGATTAAGCGATGTCAATCGGAGAAATAAGTGCTTAAAACTTTAAAGTAATTGATTTAGCTTATTCGAACTGTTCTTTTTGTCTTTGATTTTGGTACTTCGAATTATGGGATTCAGTTGAACCATTTTCTGCATGTTCGAATTTCATGAACACTAATATGTTGAAATTTTGGTTACGTTTGGAGTAAAGGAAGGGTTAGAATAAAATATTTTATTAACAGACAAGAAAAATTTTGGTAACTTTGTATACTTTTGTTAGTATATCGAAAACCGTTGACAATCTTGTGAAGCAGAAGGTTACCATTCGAAAGCTTAATAAATGCTCTACAAAATAGTTCTGAAGAAAATTTTAATTAGGCGATATCAATCGGAGAAATAAGTGCTTAAAACTTTAAAGTAATTGATTTCGTTTGTTCGAACGGTTCTTTTTGTCTGTTTTATTCCTTGTTATTTTTTAATTGCTTATAGTCGGATAATTTATTTGACAATACAACAGATTAAGTAAAATAAGAAGCTCAATTTATTGTTAAAAATGTAGCGTCCAAAGACAGAGATCCCAAGGCTTTCCAAATGCCTCTGAGCGGAGGCCTTTCTGGCCGACTTATGGGTTGGCCGACCCATACAGGTAAGATAATAAATCAAGATCTTTCAAGACTGGTGGAACCAAAATAATAACTGATTCTATTTTAATCTTTCCAAATTAGACTAGGGATAAGAACGGAACCGCGCTAAGATTATGCAGTTCCTGCGAGTCGGCCTTTTTAGCGCGGTTCCTCCCTCCCCCATAGGGACGAACCCCGCTTATAAGGTTGATACAATGAAACAATCCGGAAGTGCCGACAAGAAAATTTCGCGTTTCAGAACCCCTAGAGACCGAAAATAACGGTGGTTCAAATTTGTATATATATATATATATATATATATATATATATATATATGTATATATTTATTTATATATATATATATATATATATATATATATATATATATATATATATATATATATGTATATATATATATATATATATATATATATATATTTGTCTGTTCGCTCATTTCTGGCTTCCCTGTGGTCCGATTTTGATGAAATCCCTCGTCCAATTTGAAAGGTCAAGTTCGTTAACCAGCAAAATCCGCCCACTAGAAGATGGCGTTTGGGGCGAAATTCGCGCAGAAAAAATCGTAACTCTTACGTTTTTGAGTTCATAAGCTTGTAAGTACTCTTTTTATAGGCTTCTTGGGCTAGGAAAACGAATGAAACCATTTTCAAGGCGATAGCTTTAACCGTTTTCGAGAAAATTGGAAAAATAGTTTTTGAATACCGTTTTTGGTTTGGGTACTTAGAATCACGGGATTCAGTTGAAACATTATCTGCATGTTCTACTTTCATTAAAACTAATATGTTGAAAGTTATGTTACGTTTGGAGTTAAGGAAAGGTTAGAATAAAATATTTTATGAACAGACATGAAAAGTTTTGGTAACTTTGTATACTTTCCTTAATATCTCGAAAAAGGTTGAGAATCTTGGTAAACAAAAGATTACCATTAGAATGATTACTATATGCTCTACAAAAAAGGTTCTAATGAAAGTTTTGATTAGGCGATGTCAATCGAAGAAATAAGTGCTTAAAACATTAAAGTAATTGATTTCGCTTATTCGAACTGTTCTTTTAGCGCGGTTCCTCCCTCCCCCATAGGGAGGAACCCCGCTTATAAGGTTGATACAATGAAACAATCCGGAAGTGCCGACTAGAAAATTTTGCGTTTCAGAACCCCTAGAAACCGAAAATAACGGTGGTTCAAATTTGTATATATATATATATATGTATATATTTATTTATATATATATATATATATATATTTGTCTGTTCGCTCTCTAAATAGAAGACGAATGGTCCGATTTTGATGAAATTTGGTACAAAAATCTGTCGTCCAATTTGAAAGGTCAAGTTCGTTAACCAGCAAAATCCGCCCACTGGAAGATGGCGTTTGGGGCGAAATTCGCGCAGAAAAAATCGTAACGCTTACGTTTTTGAGTTCATAAGCTTGTAAGTACTCGTTTTATAGGCTTCCTGGGCTAGAAAAACGAATGAAAGCATTTTCAAGGCGATAGCTTTAACCGTTGTCGAGAAAATTGGAAAAATAGTTTTTGAATACCGTTTTTGGTTTGGGTACTTAGAATAACGGGATTCAGTTGAAACATTATGTGCATGTTCTACTTTCATTAAAACTAATATGTTGAAAGTTATGTTACGTTTGGAGTTAAGGAAGGGTTAGAATAAAATATTTTATGAACAGATATGAAAAGTTTTGGAAACTTCGTATACTTTCATTAATATCTCGAACACGGTTGGGAAATCGTGGTAAGTGGATTGAAACTATTTGAAAGCTTACTAAATTCTCTACAAAAATAATTCTAAAACTATTTTTGATTAGGTTATGTCAATCGGAGAAATAAATGCTTAAAACTTCAAATACGTCTGTTTTGTTCTTATGAACGGGTTTTTGTCGTTCTTTTTGTAATTTTTGTCTCTTTCCCTTCGTTTTTTATTGCTTTTTATTTCTTTAATTTCTTATGTTGTATTTGTAAGGAAAATGTATGTGTGTGTAAAACAGGATAGGTAAAATGAGACCAATTTTCTGTTGTCAGAAATAATGAAAAGTTTTGGGAACTTCGTATAATTTCTTAATATCTCGAAAACGGTTGAAAATCTTGGGAAGCGAAAGGTTACCATTCGAAAGCTTACTAAATGGTCTACAAGAAAGGTTCTAAAGAAAGTTTTGAATAAGCGAAGTAATGTCAGCTTTGGATTTGTCGATTTCCTTCAAATGTCTTGAAACTGTCGAGGCTCCTACTCTGAGTTCTTTGGCATATTCCCTAGTGTTTTTAATTGCTTATAGTAGTCAAATGTATTTGTCAATAAAACAGGATACGTATAATTAGAATCAATATTTTGTTTGTTAGAATTCGATGATGCCGTATGAATATCTAGATGTGACAGTACTGGTGTTGATTTCGTTCTTTAGAATTATTCTTGGTATTCCCTATTTTCATCTGTTACCCATAGTTTTTTATTGTTAGTAGGTTTTTCTTATTGATTATAGAATATAAATCTATTTGGCTATAAAACAGGATACGTAAAATTAGTGACAATATTTCGGAGATTTCTGAGCGAAATACTTTTAAGATTTTCTACCACCACGAACGGCTTTTTTCCTCTATTTTTATCCACTCGATAGGCTTTATTTTGCATATTATTCTATATAAGTTTTATTCAGCAGGGGATTCTGATGAAATGTCGTGTTTTTGCTGTGGATTTTAAATACGATGTATCTAAGATTGGATAACATTAGCGAGTCTACATAGTTAAGAACCGACGACGGAGGATTACTTCTTGCTATGATTTAGTCTAGATATGTATATTAAGTCCTAAATCCAATCTTCCTAAAGTTCAATGCCCGTAGAAACCAGGGGGCCGCAGGAAATTTACCTGCTAAGAGTTAATCCTCAAGAGCTGTAAATATACCCCAGGTATCTGCCGACACAAATACAAAGCCTAGGCGGAGAGCACCCCAAAAACTCAGATCCAAACATAAGGTTATATACTAAATATTGATAAAGACTACTTAGTTGTAAACCGATTCATCAATTAGCAATCAATAGTTTTCAACAAAGGTTATATACTAAATATTGATAAAAAGTTTTTAATTAGAAAAAAAAAAAAAACAATATTCCACAAGACTTGTTTTTGGTCCATTTGTGTCTACTCCATAGACTTAATTAGGTATATTATTCTATTGTAGTTGGGCAACTAAACTTTGTTTTATTTTGTTAAATAAAGTTTTTTTTCTTGATTTGTTATTCGTCAAGACTTTTATTTGTCCTTGTGTATTTACTAGATAGGTTTTATTCAACATATTATTCTATATAGGCTATATTAGGCTGGGTATTCTACTCAATCTTGTGTACTTCTTCTTGATCATGTTCATGGGCGTATATAAAAACAATTTCGGGGGGGGGGGCTGAGACCATTTCCAGGGTATGGAATACTAAATATTTAGAGCTTGGAATAGTTTTAGGCAACTAAAACGCTATTACACGTAAAATAAAATATGTTTTATGAACTAAGTGATCTTATTTAATTTATTTTTAAGGGTTTTACGAGAAGTTTTTATCATCAATTCAAAATTTCGGGAGGGGCTGCAGTCCCCTCAGCCCCCCCCCCCTCATATAAGCCCATGCTTCTGTATCCTCTAGAAAGGCTTTATTAGGCATATTTTGTATTGATTTATAGAGCTTTGCTTTAGAATGAGAGCCAGATTCTGTAATTTCCGCTTCTGTGTAAAAGTTAGCTACTGTCGGTGTCCCTGACGCCTTAATATCACTTTTATTCGAGATGTTCGAGAGGATTTTGACAATTTTCACAAGATATATAAAAAAAATAAGTTTATTTTTTTTCTAAGCTTATCAAATGGCACTAGGGACATGAACGGAACCGCGCTAAGATGCTGCAGTTCCTGCGAGTCGGACTTTTGGTACTTAGAATCATGGGCTTCAGTTGAAACATTTTCTGCATGTTTGAATTTTATCAAAACTAATATGTTGAAAATTTGGTTACGTTTGGAGTAAAGGAAGGATTAAAATAAAATATTTCATTTTAGCGCGGTTCCTCCCTCCCTCATAGGGAGGAACCCCGCTTATAGGGTTGATACAATGAAACAATCCGGAAGTGCCGACTAGAAAATTTTGCGTTTCAGAACCTCTGGAAACCGAAAATGATGGTAGTTCAAATTTGTATATATATATATATATATATATATATATATATATATATATATATATGTATGTATATATTTATATATATATATATATATATATATATATATATATTTGTCTGTTCGCTCATTTCTGGCTTCCCTGATGGTCCGATTTTGATGAAATTTGGTACAAAAATCCGTCTTCCAATTTGAAAGGTCAAGTTCGTTAACCAGCAAAATCCGCCCACTGGAAGGTGGCATTTGGGGCGAAATTCGCGCAAAAAAAATTGTAACGCTTACGTTTTTGAGTTCATAAGCGTGTAAGTACTCTTTTTATAGGCTTCTTGGGCTAGGAAAACGAATGGAACCATTTTCAAGGCGATAGCTTTAACCGTTTTCGAGAAAATTGGAAAAATAATTTTTGAATACCGTTTTTGGTTTGGGTACTTAGAATTACGGGATTCAGTTGAAACATTATCTGCGTGTTCTACTTTCATTAAAACTAATATGTTGAAAGTTTTGTTACGTTTGGAGTTAAGGAAGGGTTAGAATAAAATATTTTATGAACAGACAAGAAAAGTTTTGGGAACTTCGTATACTTTCATTAATATCTCGAACACGGTTGGGAAATCGTGGTAAGTGGATAGAAACTATTTGAAAGCTATCTAAATTCTCTACAAAAAATATTCTAAAACTATTTTTGATTAGGTTATGTCAATCGGAGAAATAAGTGCTTAAAACTTCAAATACGTCTGTTTTGTTCTTAAGAACGGGTTTTTGTCGTTCTTTTTGTAATTTTTGTCTCTTTCCCTTTGTTTTTTATTGCTTTTTATTTTTGTAATTTCTTATGTTGGGAAAATTTTGTGTGTAAAACAGGATATGAAAAATGAGACCAATTTTCTGTAGCTGGAAATAATGTAAATTTTGGGAACTTTAATTAATATCTCGAAAACGGTTGAAAATCTTGGTAAACGGAAGAATACCATTAGAAAGCTTATTAAATGATCTACATAAAAGGTTCTAATGAAAGTTTTGATTAGGCGATGACAATAGGAGAAATAAGAGCTTAAAGCTTTAAAGTAATTGATTTCGCTTATTCGAACTATTCTTTTTGTCTGTTTTTTATTCCTTGTTATTTTTTAATTGCTTATAGTTGGATAATGTATTCGAAAATAAAACAGGTTTAGTAAAATAACAAAAACAATTTATTGTTAGAAATATAGAGTTCCAAGATTCCAAGACCTTGTTACTAGCGGGAATGTTTCTAGTGATGCCGACCCTTCCAGGTAAGATTGTAAATCCTACCTTTCAAGACTGTTGGAACCAAAACAATAACTGTCGGGGTTCGGTCACTGCTACTTTTATCGTAAAAATGGTTTTATTGTGCCGACGTTTCGGCTTGAACTTCCATCCTTCATCAGGGCTGTAAATACAAGTAGGACATATTTAACACTAATATATGCACATATCTATGTAAATATACCTAACATATATATATATATATATATATATATATATATATATATACATATAATATATATATATATATATATATATATATATACATATAATATATATATATATATATATATATATATATTTATATATATATGCATATATATATATATATATATATATACATATAATATATATATATATATATATATATATATATTTATATATATATGCATATACACATACACATATACACGCACACATATGTACATATATATGCCCACATACATACACATATGGGGTATGTATTATTAAGTAGCAGTGACCAAACCCGGACAATCCCTACCTTGCATCATCAACGGTCAACGATCTCCTCTAAACAAAATAATAACTGCTTCTATTTTAATCTTTCGAAATTAGACTAGGGATAAGAACGGAACCGCGCTAAGATGAGGCAGTTCCTGCGAGTCGGACTTTTTAGACATGAAAAGTTTTGGGAACTTCGTATATTTTCATTAATTTTTTTTTTTTTTTTTTTTTTTTACGGCGCATCGACAAATCGTGGCCATTAGCGCCGGCCTCCAGGGTGCAGCCAGGAATTTTCTCAGCGAGCCTTGAGATGAGAAAATTTCTGGCGCCGGTGGGGATCGAACCCACCATCTCCCGCTTATGAATCCAGAGCGCTAGCCACTAGACCACGGGAGACCCCATATATTTTCATTAATATCACGAAAACGGTTTGGAATCTTGGCAAGCAAAAGATTACCATTCGAAAGGTTATTAAATTTTCTACAAAAAATGTTTTGAAGACATTTGCGATGGGATGGTCATATTTGGAGAAATAAGTGCTTAAAACATAGGTAATTTCGTTCATTTGAACGAATCTTTTTGTGTGTTTCCTACAGTTTTTTTTCACTGCTCGTTATTTTTGTGATTGCTTATAGTAGTCAAATGTATTAGTCAATAAAACAGGATACGTATATATAGAAACAATATTTTGTTTCAACGGTATCTTGGAATTCGAAGATGCCCTATGAATATCTAGATTACTGTACTGGTGTTGATTTCGTTCTTCAGAATTGTTTTTGGTATTCCCTATTTTCAGAAGTTTTTATCTATTTATTAATTTTTTTTTTAAATTCATTGAACGAAATCATATGAATTCAAAGGTGAGGAGCAAGGAGGCTTAGGGTGGAGTGCATTCCCAGTACAGGTATCGCCCAGTGGACCCTCGTCATCTGTAAGTTTCTTTCTTGGGTCATAAAGATAAGCCTCCAAACAACTGTAGGAATGTAGGATTTCTAATTTTTGCCAGTATCAGAACAGCCGCTCTTTACATACCACAGTGGTACTGACGTACCGGTCTATACTAGTTGCACTCCACACGGTGGTAGTACTTGGTGTATGCCACTGCGGATTGCTCATTATAATCTTATTTTATACGTATTAAATAGATACCTAAAAAAAGTTTATTTGTGTATAAGTGTAGCGTTATTGGGATTAGAATAAAATATTTTATTAACAGACATGAAATACTTCGGAATCTTTGTATATTGTCCTTAATTTTTTTTTCTTTTATGGTGTATCGAAATCTGAGTCATTAGTACCATTTTTTCCTTATGAGCTTATATAATACTTAGATTTAGCTAGCAACAATATTTTACACCGCAATTAAAGTGATTTGATCTTCTTATAAACATAATATTTATATTATAATATAAACATAACACATTAATTAGTCTGACAAAAAAAAAGTCCGACCCGCAGGAACTGCTTCATCTTAGAACGGTTCCGTTCTTATCTCAAGTGCGATTAGTGAAGGAATATAGCAGCTATCGGTAGGTATTAGCACCATTTTCCCCCCTTAATATCTTCAAAACAGTTAAGAAATCGTGGGAAGTACGATATAACCATTCAAAATCTTACTAAATTCTCTAAAAAAAAGATTCTGAAGCAAATTTCGATGGGGCAATGTCAGTCGGAGAAGTAAGTGCTTAAAACTACGAAAGTGTTAGTTTTGTTATTGGGTTTTTGTCACTGTTTACCTCACTTTTGTTTTTTAAGTTTATTTAACGGTGGAATGAGTATTTCATTAAAGCTGAGAAAATAAGAATCATATTGGTAATAGAGTTTTCCTAGAGTGAGCGTCGCGATGACGGGAGAGTCCCATCCGCTTAGAAAACTGTCAGTTTCCATATGTGCCGCTTTAAGCTTCCTTCTCTTTGATATTTTATTTTATATTTTTAACGAAAGATCAAAACCTACCGATAGCTGCTACTATTCCTTTACTAATCGCACTTCGGATAAAAACGGAACCGCGCTAAGATGATGCAGTTCCTGCGAGTCGGACATTTTTTCATTTGAGGACCTTTCTCTGCAAAGAATGTTGATCTGTGGGTAGGGGTTTGTCCTCCATTTCTTTCTCTGGATTCTCACTATCCTTGTCCTCTGTTTGTCTCAACCCCTTTACCATGATTTTTTGCTTTCAAGTCTGTTTCCGTAACCGCCTCCACATTTTTTATGTTTCTCACATTTGAGTTGTCTGACTCACTCCAGGAAGTACAACTGGCGACATTGATCACCCTATTCATTTTTCTAGACTACTACAGAACCCGTTTTCAAGCAACCCCGAGCCCATTGATTCAAAGATTTGCAGTAATTACAAACTAAGTCAACAGCAGGATTTGGATGTTTTCTAGAATAATCACTAGCTCTTCAATTTTATCCAAACTACATTCAGCTGATGGATACTTCTTCAAGATTTCTTGTTGCCAATTGCCAGAATTTATGCCGAACACTAACCTTCCTCAGCAAAGAATGTTGATCTGTTATTAGGGGTTTGTCCTCCATTTCTTTCATCTGATTCTCCAGATCCTTCTCCTCTGTTTGAATTAAATTTTCCTCTTCCTCTGTAAAAACTACCTCTTACTGGTTGTACTGAAGAATTTCTGCATTGGAACTTTTCATGACTGGGCTTTCCACAGCCATAACAAAGGAAAGAGACATCAGCCACTACTATTGGTGGGCGGTTTCCATATTTCTTATGTTTTTCTTCCTCGCCCATTGTTGGGGCATCTACTAGCAGACGACTTAGAGAACTACTTAAGTAGAGAACTACTTAAATCTAACATTAAGTACACTTATAAACGTTAAAAATAAAAATATCCTCGATCCAAACGTAGTCACCCTTCTCCAAAGTCTGTAGTTTTCTGACCCTGTGGCACTTGTCAAATATATTCTTAATTCTTGCCTTCCTCGTCTCTTCACCCTTACGGGCTCTTTGAGCATCCGGCCACCCGGATTGGAGACGGTAGGCCAATGTCGGTAAGCGACATCCTGATTCGCCTGCCCATTAGGAGCTCTGCTGGCGTCAACCTAGTATCTAAGGAGGCTTTACTGTAGGCCAGCAGTCCATGTGCCATCCCCCCACTGGCTGACAATACGCTTTCTAATCTTCACAAAAGCCTCCTAACCAAAAAGTCCGACTCGCAGGAACTGCATCATCTTAGCGCGGTTCCATGTATATCCCTAATGTCGTTTTGTATACTTAGAATAGAAACAGTTATTACATTGTTTAGAAAATTCCTAATGTAAACAAATATTTAAAAAAAAAGTCCGACTGGCAGGAACTGCGTCATCTTAGCGCGGTTACGTACATCTCATAGAAATGGAATAGATTAGCATCACAAATCACAGGAAACTGACAGTAGCCAACTTACACAGAAGCGGATAATTCTTAATCTGTATAAGTCAATACAATTATGTAATGAAAACGTACTTACCCTTCGACTATCGCTGGGAAGGCTCTATTCTAAACAACCAAAAATTCGTTGTCATTTTAAGTATCTTGTTTTACTAGCAAATTCGTTTTACTGTTATAATCAACTGTAAATATGTGATTCATGGGGAATAAAATTCCATTCTGTCGTGGGTTAAATCTCTCTATAAAATAAGAAATAACGATAACTTCTGTTGGAGGCTATGAGGAAGGTTATATAGGTAGGAGAATAAAAAACAAACTATGCATACGTCATCATAATTAGCCACAGCCATCTTGATTACCACAGCCACTCCAAACTTATTACCAATATCTTTCACCGTTTCTTAGCTTATTTTACTACAATACTAATGTTACTGATAAATGCAATTTAAAACAAAAAACAACCAATTAAAAAGTGAGATAAACAAAGAATAAACCCCTTTCAAAACAACAAAACAAACACTTTTTAAATTTTAAGCGCTGATATCTCTGATTGACGTTATATATTGTTTCAGAAACTTTTTTGTAGAGAATTTAGTAGGCATTCGAATGGTTACCTTCCACTTACCACGTATGCCCAACCGTTATCGTGATATTTACGAAAAATGTATGAAGATACGAAAACTTTTCATGTCTATTAATAAAATAATTTTTTTCGCATACTTCCTTAACTCCAAATATAACGAACATCTCAGTTGGGATTAATTTCCAAGATGTAGAAAATATTTCATTTGAATCCCGTGATTCTAAGTACCCACAAAAAAATAATGACTTACAAAAACATTTGTTCCACTTTTCTCAGAAACGGTTACAGATATCGCCTTGAAAATGGTTTCATTCGTTTCCCTATGTTAAGAAACCTATAAAACAAGTACCTGCAAGCATATAAACTCAAAAAAAGTCCGACTCGCAGGAACTGCATCATCTTAGCGCGGTTCCGTTCTAATCCGAAGTGCGATTAGTAAAGGAATAGTAGCAGCTATCGGTAGGTTTTGATCTTTCGTTAAAAATATAAAATAAAATCTCAAAAAGAAGGAAGCTTAAAGCGCCACATATGGAAACTGACAGTTTTCTAAGCGGATGGGACTCTCCCGTCATCTCAACGCTCACTCTAGGAAAACTCTATTACCAATATGATTCTTATTTTCTCAGCTTTAATGAAATACTCATTCCACCTTTAAATAAACTTAAAAAACAAAAGTGAGGTAAACAGTGACAAAAACCCGTTTAAAATAACAAAACAAAAACTTTCGTAGTTTTAAGCACTTACTTCTCCGACTGATATTGCCCCATCGAAATTTTCTTCAGAATCTTTTTTTATAGAGAATTTAGTAAGGTTTTGAATGGTTATATCGTACTTCCCACTGTTTTGAAGATATTAAGGGGGGAAAATGGTGCTAATACCTACCGATAGCTGCTATATTCCTTCACTAATTGCACTCGAGATAAAAACGGAACTGCGCTAAGATGATGCAGTTCCTGCGGGTTGGACTTTTTTTCAGACAAATTAATGTATTATGTTTATATTATAATATAAATATTATATTTGTAAGGAGAGCAAGTCACTTTAATTGCGGTGTAAAATATTGTCGCTAGCTAAATCTAAGTATTATATAAGCTCATAAGGAAAAAATGGTGCTAATGGCTCATTTTCGATGCACCATAAAATAAATAAAAAAAAAAATATAAGGACAATATACGAAGATTCCGAACCATTTCATGTCTGTTAATAAAATATTTTATTCTAATCCCAATAACGCTACACTTATACACAAATACATTTTTTTTAGGTATCTATTTAATACGAATAAAATAAGGTTATAATGAGCGATCCGCTGTGGCATACACCAAGTACTACCACAGTGTGGAGTGCAACTAGTATAGACCAGTACGTCAGTACCACTGTGGTATGTAAAGAGCGGCTGTTCTGATACTGGCAAAAATTAGAAATCCTACATTCCTAAAGTTGTTTGGAGGCTTATCTTTATGACTCTAGAAAGGGACTTACAGATGACGAGGGTTCACTGGGCGCCGCTACCTGGGGACAGGGTAAATGCCCCCCACCCTAAGCCTCCTAGCTCCTCGCCTTCGAATTCCTATGATTTTGTTCAATGAATTTAAACAAAAAAATTAATAAATAGATAAAAACTTCTGAAAATAGGGATTACCAAAAACAATTCTAAAGAACGAAATCAACACCAGTACAGTAATCCCATCGCAAATGTCTTCAAAACATTTTTTGTAGAGAATTTAGTAACCTTTCGAAGGGTAATCTTTTGCTTGCCAAGATTCCGAACCGTTTACGTGATATTAATGAAAATATACGAAGTTCCCAAAACTTTTCATGACTAAAAATGAAATATTTTATTTTAATCCTTCCTTTACTCCAAACGTAACCAAATTTTCAACATATTAGTTTTGATAAAATTCAAACATGCAGAAAATGTTTCACCTGAATCCCATGATTCTAAGTACCAAAATAATAGACAAAAAGAACAGTTCGAATAAACGAAATCAATTACTTTAAAGTTTTAAGCACTTATTTCTTCGATTGACATCGCCTAATCAAAACATTTATCAGAACCTTTTTTGTAGAGCACTTAGTACGCTTTCTAATGGTATTCTTTCGTTTAAGAAGATTCTCAACCTTTTTCGAGATATTAAGGAAAGTATACAAAGTTACCAAAACGTTTTATGTCTGTTAATAAAATATTTTATTCTAACCCTTCCTTAACTTCAAACGTAACCAAAAGTTTAACATGTTAGTTTTGATGAAATTCAAACATGCAAAAAATGTTTCAACTGAATCCCATGGTTCTAAGTACCCAAACCAAAAACGGTATTCAAAAACTATTTTTCCAATTTTCTCGAAAACGGTTAAAGCTATCGCCTTGAAAATGGTTTCATTCGTTTTCCTAGCCCATGAAGCCTATAATACGAGTACTTACAAGCTTATGAACTCAAAAACTTAAGCGTTAAGATTTTTTTTGCGCGAATTTCGCCCTAAACGCCATCTTCCAGTGGGCGGATTCTGCTGGTTAACGAACTTGACCTTTCAAATTGGACGACGGATTTTTGTACCAAATTTCATCACAATCGGACCATTAGGGAAGCCAGAAATGAGCGAACAGACAAATATATATATATATTTTTATATATATATATATATATATATATATATATATTTTTTTATATATATATATATATATATATATATATATATATTTTTATATATATATATATATATATATATATATATATATATACAAATTTGAACCACCGTTATTTTCGGTCTCTAGGGGTTCTGAAACGGGAAATTTTCTAGTCGGCACTTCCGGATTGTTTCATTGTATCAACCCTATAAGCGGGGTTCCTCCCTATGGGGGAGGGAGGAACCGCGCTAAAAACGTATGCGTTACGATTTTTTTGCGCGAATTTCGCCACAAACACTATCTTCCAGTGGGCGGATACTGCTGGTTAACGAACTTGACCTTTCAAATTAGACGACAGATTTTTGTACCAAATTTCATCAAAATCGGACCATTTTTGAGCTCGCTAGAGAGCGAACAGACAAGCATATATATAAATATATATATACACAAATTTGAACCACCTATATTTTCGTGATCTATAGGGTCTGAAACGAAAAAGTTTCGAGTCGGCACTTCCGGATTGCGCCGTGAGGTCAACCTCATAAGCGGGTTCTCCCCATGGAGGTAGGGAGTAACCGCGCTAAAACAAGATTGTCAGCTAGGGATGAAACTATCCTAAGAGGAAATTACTCTTTCCGCCGTCCCAAGTCTCGGTCTACAAAGACTCTACTACTAATATGTTTCTAATTTACTTAAATTGCATTACTGACATATCCATTTTACTTTTAAATGCAATTAAACACAATAAAATTGTACAAGAAAATGTGAAAGTAGTGTAGTTTTTTTATGAACTACGGCCACATATAGCCACAAAATATAATTATATTTCTAGTATAGCATTTGGCTCCATGACTTCCTACAGGTAAAGTATGAAGTGCGATGAAAGCCTACCTGAAGCCTGCCTACTACCTCAACCCGGACAGATGTCTGACTCTACACGGAGAATATTTACGTTTTCAGTTTTGTTACATGTTCAGAGAATTTGTATTTGTAATTTGTATATTATTATTTATAGAAATACATCCTCCTACTAGAAGCAATAAAAACAGACAAAAAGAACCATTTAAATAAACGAAATCAATTATCGTTTATCAGACTTCTAAGTTTTATGTACTTATTTCTCCGATTGACATCGCTTGATAAAAACTTTCTTCAGAACCTTTTTCCTAGACCATTTAGAAAGCTCTCGAATGGTAACCTTCCGTTACCAAAATTCTCAACCGTTTTCGAGATATTAATGAAAATATACGAAGTTCCTAAAGCTTATCATTCCTATTAATAAATAATTTTAATCTAACCTTTCCTTAACTCCAAACGTAACCAAATTTTCAACATACGTTTTGATGAAATTAGAACATGCAGAAAATGTTTCAACTGAATCCCATGATTCTATGTACCCAAACCAAAAACTTTATTCAACAATTATTTATCCAATTTTCTCAAAAACAGTTAAAGATATCGCATTAAAAATGGGTTCGTTCGTTTTCTTAGGCCAAGAAGCCTATAAAACGAGTACTTGCAAGCATATGAAGTTAGCGGAACAAATTTTTTCGCGCGAATTTCGCTCCAACTACCATGTTCCGGTAGACGGATTCTGCTGGTTAACGATCTTGACTTTTCGAATTAGACAAAAGATTTTTGTACCAAATTTCATTAAAATCGGACCAATATTCACTGAGATAGAGCGCGATTAGACAAATTTATATACACACAAATTTGAACCACCGTTATTTTCGTTCTCTAGGGGTTCTGAAAGGTAACAATTTCTAATCGGCACTTACGGATTGCGTCATGAGTTCCCCCTTATAATCGGGGTTCCTTTCTATGGTGGAAAATATTTAAATATCCAAGACAGAATTTCTTATAAATGCAATTAGCGCAAGTCAGTACAAGACACAATAGTTCATTTTTTCTGTATTTGCAATCCCCCCTCCCACCTTTTTTCGAATTATTGAAAATAAGAAAGTTAGTTAATATATTCATTAATCATTTTAACAATGAAACAAAATACAATTTTACGATCAGTTTTAGATAAAAAAAAGATAATAATTTTATTATTTTGCGATATGTTTATACTTTGTTCCGGGACTGCTAATATTAAAAAGGAGGTTACTGAAGGAACGCCATTGTTAATATTGTGAAACAAAGTTGATGGTGGATACCCAGGTGAGTCGATCATATTCAATATTGTTTTTAAAAGTAAATACTATTATTTCGCATGTCATTAATTAGTTCACGCCTTCTTTCATGAACACAATACTAAACAAAAAATGTCTGTAATGAAAGGGCTTCTTAATGTTTGACAGTTATCTTTTAGTATACATTGAAATGTTGGACTATGATATTTTAAATGTTTTAGCTAAATATAAGAAATAATAAAGGCCTTACTAAATGTATTTACTTAAAATAATAAATAAAATACATAGAAGTTTAACTTCATAGTTCTGACGTTTTATTTGTACTTCCATTGATACATAATGAGTAACTTTAATTTGGTACCATAGCTGTTAAAAAGATGTTATAAACACTGTTTATTATTTATTATGTAAGCTATCGTTATTTTTATTATTTAATCGTCCTACAAACCACTTTTTATTCAAAAATCATTGAATAGGACATATTTTTTCCTAAATTTCAAGAACTTTTTTTATCCATTTACATAGGCCTTTTATTGTCATACAACTCACCAAGAGAAGTTAGTTATTGAGGTTTCACTCACGAAAAAAAGTTTGGAAGATTTCGTCAACTCTTCATTGAGTCTACCTACCAGTTAAGAGTAAACACAGATCACTTTAGCCAACTTTCTGTAAATTTTGAAATTGCACCTCAATAAATCAGTGTGTTCTCCTCCTAAAGAATGATAGCTTTTTTTTACATTTTAGTAAGTGATACATCTATATCACCGAACAACAAAGGGAGCTGAAGAACTCAGTTTAGATTTGTGGGTTAAATTAAATGTTAATATTGAAATAATTTTAAATCAATATAGTAAAATGATATAGAAAAGTATATTTTGTGGTAACCCAACTTGTAAAGGAATGGTTAAATTAATTAAAAACAACACTGCGGTTAAAGTTACACTATGGAATAGGTTTAACTCTCAGTAATAATAGCAAAATGATTAACTTTCATGAGAAAGACCCTTCTAGTAAGGAGGTAGTGGTTAGCACACTTGTTCAATGCTATAAACTAGGTTTCGTTGCAGAACAAAAATCGAAAGCTCTGGCGGGTATATAACAATTTTAATGGGGGTCATTTTAGCACTTTCCTCCGAAGGAAAGTAGCTATTGAGGTTGGACTCATGACGGAATTTTTGAAAAATTTCTTCAAATCTTTATCGATCCTACCTAGTAGACACCGAAAATGACCCCCGTTAAAATTTATATATATATATATATATATATATATATATATATGCATATATATATATATATATATATATATATATATATATATATATATATATATATATGTGTCTGTTAACACGATAGCGGCCAGAGTTTTTGTTTTTTCGTCACGAAACTTGGTATATAGCATTCCATTAGCAAACGATTGAACGAGTTCGTTAACCACCAAAGTCGGTCCACCGGAAGGGGGGGTTTACCCCGAACCCAAAACACTAATTTGACTATGTCAGCCGTAATATTTGTTATATTTCAACGAAACTTGGTATTCGTAGTGGTAATATAGTGAGAAAAGTGAGATATAAAAATGAACTAAATCGGTTCATTAGAAGGGGGGGTTTACTCCGGACCCACAATACCAATTCGCCACTACCAGCCGTGATTTTTGGTATATTTCGATGAAACTCGGTATTCCTAGTGGTAATCCACAGGTAAATAACTGTTGTAAAAATAAACTAAATCGGTTCATTAGGAGGGGGGTTTACTCCGGACCCACAATACCAATTCGCCACTACCAGCCGTGATTTTTGGTATATTTCGACGAAACTCGGTATTCGTAGTGGTAATCTACAGGTAAATATGTGTTGTAAAAATAAACTATATTCTTAATATACTCATACCGGTCGTAATTTCTGCTGTATTGTAACGAAACGCGGTATACGTCGTGGGTAACTCATGAGAAAGAAGTGTTGTAAAAATGAGCTGAATCGGTCAATCGGAAAGCGGGGGTTTAATTTGTAATATATTTCAATAGAAAAGCCCGTCAGACGTAGGTTCACAAAGCCGCCGCAAGGAGCGCTTTCTACCACTAGAGTGACTGTATCCTGTTCCTGCGTTAGATCAAAATACGATAATATGAGGTTTTTTGTATTTATTACGTAGTGTAATAGGTACCATGTGTAAACATAACTCTGGAAGCAAATTATTAATTGATCAGTTACTCATTACAAATTTAAAAGAGAACTATTCATGTTTTCATTTTATTTATGTAGGATATTTTAAGCAAATTGTTCTGGAAAGCAATCTACACTACCCAAATTCTGAGGAAAGTGCTTAGTTATGCAGCTCCTGCGTGACGGACTTTTTGGTATCTAATAGCTAGTAGATAGTAGAAATTTTTCTAAACCTTTTTCGTTCAATCTCAATAGCTAAATTTCTTTGGAAAGAGCCAAGCAAAGTCTTGAATTCAACGTAATTTTTTACATAAGTAGAACATGAGGGTGGGGAACTATTGATTGATTCTTAAATTAACTTAGCGGGAGTTGTTCCCTAAAATTGTTTAAAACATTAACTTATTTTTGCGATGTTTTGAATCTGTTTTGGTCGGATAAGGAGCCTGAAGGCTATTTTTTTAATACAAATGTTTTTAATTGCAGACAAAAAAAATAAATTATCAAATTTATTTTTGAAGAAAATAATTCAAATTCCGGATCTTCCTCTTATTCCCTCTCTGCTGAAGTTACTGCTTAAACTTTAGTAACCATTAAATTAATTGTTCACCTTTAAATATTCATTTTAATAAACAAATTTATTGAGATCTCCGATGATCAGACTCCTTCACTAAAAAATTAATAAAAAAGGAAAAAAACAAAACAAAGACTATCATACTTGTGTGGATACCTTTAGTGGAAGCACCTCTCTCTTCCTTCTTTCCATAAAAACGCCAAATATAGTTTATCTGGAGTAAACCCTCCATCGAGGTGGGCCAATTTTAGTGGTTAATGAACTCATTCAATGCTATAAATCAGGTTTTGTTGCAGAACAAAAATCAAATGCTTTGGTAGGTATCTTGTTAACAAACACACACGCACACACACACACACACACACACACACACACACACACATATATATATATATATATTTTATTGAGGGTCATTTTTGGTATCAAGTAGCTAGAAGAAATTTTTCAAAACTTCTTTCGTTCATTCTTAATAGCTAAATTTCTTTGGGAAGAGTCAAGCAAAGTCTTGAATCCAACATAGTTTTTTATATAAGTTGAAGGTAAGGGTGGGGAAGTATCGATTGATTCTTGAAGTAACTTAGCGGGAGTTGTTCCCCAAAATTGTTTAAAACATTAATTTATGTTTGTGATGTTTTGATCAGGCATCTAAAATGCAAAGAAAAACAAAAAAAGTCCGACTCGCAGGAACTGCAGCATCTTAGCGCGGTTCCGTTCATGTCCCTAGTGCCATTTGATAAGCTTAGAAAAAAAATAAACTTATTTTTTTTTATATATCTTGTGAAAATTGTCAAAATCCTCTCGAACATCTCGAATAAAAGTGATATTAAGGCGTCAGGGACACCGACAGTAGCTAACTTTTACACAGAAGCGGAAATTACAGAATCTGGCTCTCATTCTAAAGCAAAGCTCTATAAATCAATAAAAAATATGCCTAATAAAGCCTTTCTAGAGGATACAGAAGCATGGGCGTATATGAGGGGGGGGGCTGAGGGGACTGCAGCCCCTCCCGAAATTTTGAATTGATGATAAAAACTTCTCGTAAAACCCTTAAAAATAAATTAAATAAGATCACTTAGTTCATAAAACATATTTTATTTTACGTGTAATAGCGTTTTAGTTGCCTAAAACTATTCCAAGCTCTAAATATTTAGTATTCCATAGGAAATGGTCTCAGCCCCCCCCCCGAAATTGTTTTTATATACGCCCATGTACAGAAGGATCAAGAAGAAGTACACAAGATTGAGTAGAATACCCAGCCTAATATAGCCTATATAGAATATGTTGAATAAAACCTATCTAGTAAATACACAAGGACAAATAAAAGTCTTGACGAATAACAAATCAAGAAAAAAAACTTTATTTAACAAAATAAAACAAAGTTTAGTTGCCCAACTACAATAGAATAATATACCTAATTAAGTCTATGGAGTAGACACAAATGGACCAAAAACAAGTCTTGTGGAATATTGTTTTTTTTTTTCTAATTAAATACTTTTTATCAATATTTAGTATATAACCTTTGTTGAAAACTATTGATTGCTAATTGATGAATCGGTTTACAACTAAGTAGTCTTTATCAATATTTAGTATATAACCTTATGTTTGGATCTGAGTTTTTGGGGTGCTCTCCGCCTAGGCTTTGTATTTGTGTCGGCAGATACCTGGGGTATATTTACAGCTCTTGAGGATTAACTCTTAGCAGGTAAATTTCCTGCGGCCCCCTGGTTTCTACGGGCATTGAACTTTAGGAGGATTGGATTTAGGACTTAATATACGTATGTAGACTAAATCATAGCAAGAAGTAATCCTCCGTCGTCGGTTCTTAATTATGTAGACTCGCTAATGTTATCCAATCTTAGATACATCGTATTTAAAATCCACAGCAAAAACACGACATTTCATCAGAATCCCCTGCTGAATAAAACTTATATAGAATAATATGCAAAATAAAGCCTATCTAGTGGATAAAAATAGAGGAAAAAAGCCGTTCGTGGTGGTAGAAAATCTTAAACGTATTTCGCTCAGAAATCTCCGAAATATTGTCACTAATTTTACGTATCCTGTTTTATAGTCAAATAGATTAATATTCTATAATCAATAAGAAAAATCTACTAACAATAAAAAACTATGGGTAACAGATGAAAATAGGGAATACCAAGAGTAATTCTAAAGAACGAAATCAACACCAGTACTGTCACATCTAGATATTCATACGGCATCTTCGAATTCTAACAAACAAAATATTGATTCTAATTATACGTATCCTGTTTCATTGACAAATACATTTGACTACTATAAGCAATTAAAAACACTAGGGAATATGCCAAAGAACTCGGAGTAGGAGCCTCGACAGTTTCAAGACATTTGAAGGAAATCGACAAATCCAAAACTGACATTTCATACGGTATTTCTCCGATTGACATCGCCTAATCAAAACTTTTATTAGAACCTTTTTTGTAGAGCATTTAGTAAGCTTTCTAATGGTATTCTTCCGTTTCCCAAATTCTCAACCTTTTTCGAGATATTAAGGAAAGTATACAAAGTTACCAAAACCTTTTTATGCCTGTTAATAAAATATTTTATTCTAACCCTTCCTTAACTCCAAGCGCAACCAAAATTTCAACATATTAGTTTTAATGAATGTAGAAAATGCAGTAAATGTTTCAACTGAATCCCTTGATTCTAAGTACCCAAACCAAAAACGGTATTCAAAAACTATTTTTCCAATTTTCTCGACAACGGTTAAAGCTATCGCCTTGAAAATGGTTTCATTCGTTTTTCTAGCCCAAGAAGCCTATAAAACGAGTACTTACAAGCTTATGAACTCAAAAACGTAAGCGTTACGATTTTTTCTGCGCGAATTTCGCCCCAAACGCCATCTTCCAGTGGGCGGATTTTGCTGGTTAACGAACTTGACCTTTCAAATTGGACGACAGATTTTTGTACCAAATTTCATCAAAATCGGACCATTCGTCTTCTATTTAGAGAGCGAACAGACAAATATATATATATATATATATATATTGTGGTGTTTTTGTGGGGGGAGAATAAGAAAAATTGGATATAATTGGAAGTTAATGTAGGAAAAGTTTATTTAGAAAAGTTTATATTATATTTTCATTAAATCTCAGGGTTCATTTAAAATATTACCAAACTCACCACATACGGACTTATGAATAACCATTTGAATAATTAAATTAATTTAATAAAAATTCTGAAAGAAAAGCATGAGAAATATATGACTAGAATTATTTCTTACCATTTGTCTTTTTATGTGTTGAGACCATATTAAATACCAGGAGAAAGGTTCATTATAAATAAAATAGAGTTGGAAATAATTGACTTATATTGAATAAAAGATATAATTTTAGATGTCGCTGGCTGTGATATAAACTTAAACACAAAATTTGCTTGACTCACATATTTGTATCAATGTTGGGTTATTAAGAAATGTTTAGAACATATTTAAATTATTAACTCATATATTAAAATATAACTATTGGCCATTGTGAAATTTTAGATAGCTTTATGAGTTTAATTAAAGATTGGCAGTGAGTGAGTTATACTCAGCTTGTTTTACGGATGATGTTCTTGAAGTGATGAGGCAGGCTGCTTGTGGTCGTGTTGAGGAGATGGATGGTCGGCTGTTAGATCTTGGAGTTCTGTCTCCCCATCATGTCCAGTTGGTGCTCGGGGTCCGGCTGTGGTGGCGCAAAGGGTGCTCTCTCGCCCTTGGCTGGCGTTGAAGTGAGAGTGAGTGCTCTGGCCCTTCGTCGGCGCTGGAGTGAGAGTGAGTGGTGGGGGAAGGCCCTACTTATAGAGGCGTACCCCCACCACACCAAGGGTGTCTGACTTCTGCGTCCTTCCCTGGATTTTCCTGTTCATACTTGGAAAACACCTCTATCGTTATCTTTGTGGGAACTTGTATACCTTATCGCTCCTAGCCGAGATATTTGGACTCTTCTATCTACTTAACACTGCCTTTTTGAAAAAATAAATACTGCCAAACTAAACACTGCCAAATGCTATCTCTTTTATTACTCTTTTATTTATTTTATTGATTGACAAATGATAATATTCGTGATGGACTTATGAAATATAAGCTAGCCTTTATTTTGAATAGGAATGCTACTCTTTGCTATGTCAGAAACTGACCCTTTCTTGAGCACCCCCTTTTATATCATTACATTTCGGGTGGGCTCCGGTGTAAAAAAAATAAAAACTGCTTAGCATGTTTTAATTTTTTTTTTTTTTTTTTTTTTTTTTAAATTTAATTTGGTGTAATGATTTTGTTTTCCGGCTCAGGGTAGCATTTCTATTCAAATACTGGATACTATTAACAGGTTTCATTTTTAAAAAGTTTAAATTTGTTTTTTAGATGCTCTACATTAAATTATAAATATTCTAAAGTCTTAATAAAAATTATAAATTATGTTTTATAACAAAAAAAAATTACATACAATAATAACATTTACATTTACAACACATGTTGTATGGCTGTATACTTCTTATTCCAATACAAAGTCACTTATCAAAACATTTTTTTTTTTTTCAAATAAATAAAAAAATTATTTTTATCTATTTATATATACATTTTTTTTTTTTTTTTTTTTTTTTTTAATATTACCCTTATTTCAATAATTAATAAGTTTAATTTCAAATGAACAATATAATATAATTAAAAATATCTACTACGACAACAACAAAAAAAAATATAAGTATAGCTCAAAGCTGAGCCTCCCGGGCTCATTTAATCTTAAGTTTTATTATTATTTATTTATTCTTTAATTATATTTGATGTACAATAAGTTTTCTTTTTAAGTTCATTGTGGTTTTTATTCATATTTAATTATTTTACCCAATGCATTTGACATGACTCTAATAATTGTTCAAGAAAGTTTGTTCCCTCACTAGCCCATTTTAAAAAATTGAAATTTTAATGTAATTAAAATAATTTGTCTATAGTCTATCAGTCCTTGTCGGTGTCAACTCGTTTGTCAGTCACTCCTTCTTACTACATTTCATTTAAAAACTTCTCCTTCCACTTCAATATTTATTAAACTCCTTCCACTTCAATATTAATTAAACTCCTTCCACTTGAATAACATTATTCAAAAATTATTATTAATAAGTTTCCCCCCTTTATTATAACATAGTATAATATAATACTTCCCAATTCGTAGATAAGGTACTCCAGCCTCTTCATGGGTCCGTGAGCCTTTAATACAAAACAAATAATAGGTACTCCGGCCTCTTCATGGGTCCGTGAGCCCTCAATATAAAATATATTTTTAATTCAAATATATCAATTAACATATTTCATAAATAAATTCAATTAGATTTATTTATTTCTCCTTCCCATTACTTCAATTAATTATTATTCTTTACTCCTACTTCTTCATTTATTTATTATTAACTTTTGAAAAGGTTTTTTCCCTTTAAATATTTATAACTGTCCTTGTCAATGTCTGTCTTTCTATTTATTTAAAAATTATTAAGTTTTATTTATTTTATTCTTTATTTAAAACGTCGTTTAACCATTAATTATTCTCTTTATTAACTCATTATAGCCTTATTGGCTTCAAAGATATACTTCTCATTTAAAAACCTCCTATAGTTGGCGGGTTCTAGTTACATTGAATGGGGAGTGATACGAGCGCTGCTCGGCGCTGTGGCAATTATAGGAACTTCTTGGCAATGTAGAACACTAGCGCGGTGCGCGTGTCGAAAACTTGAACTAGCATGAGCCTGCATTGTTTACATTCGGGATTATCAAAACTTTCTTCCCTCGAGGTAGATAAGAGCTTTTGGGAGTTAATAATCCTATTATCTGCATTCCCGAGATGGGAATAGGATTTTAACAGAAACTGGTCATTTCCTGACTTTTTTTATCGATTCTCTTTGTCTTTACACTTGCGTGTCTACAATTTTATCACGACCGATAATGAAACAATTTTTTCTTCTTGATAATAACATTAGGATTTCTTGTTGGTGCAAAATTTTAATTTTTATTAATAATTTTACTGCTTTTAACGGATAAAACCGGTTATCATTTTACTGAATCTACGACTAAAAAAGGATAATATAATGACCTTTTTCGTAACATTTTTCGTTTTTAGTGTACGGTTGTGCAAACGATTTTAAAAATAAAATAAAAATGAAAAAAAATATGGGTTTTGCCTCTCGTAATTTTGAAAATGGTGTTAAAAAATTATAAACATTGGTTTTATCAATAAACCATAGAATTTTGATAGGTAATATAATTTAAATATTAATAAATTTATTATTTATTTGTCCCTATCCACTCAAATCCGGTACCCAACGCCGGAGGAGCTCCAAAACAGAGAGGTTTTATCGTTATACTTTACTGGTTAAATTTTTTATTTCATCATCTTTGGCCGGTTGATGATAATATTTAAGGAGAATCGAATGGAACATTCCCCGAATGATTCCATTTTTAGCTTTAATTTTATATCCCAGGTCGATCTTAATATTGGGACATTTAATGGTAAATTTTAGGTTTAATTTTGCTGTTTCTTCTTTTATTAAAATATTGTTTTTAAATAAATGGTTTAAAATAAAATTCTCCTCGTTTGTTAAACAATCTATGTTAAATTTTGTTGTGTCATTTTTGTTAAATAATTTGTTTAAAATATAATTTTCGGCGGAAGTGAATATGCTATTTTTTAATTTTGTTGTAATTTTATTTAATTTGAATAAATAATTTAAAATATAAATTTCATCGGAATTAAATAGATCGATGGACTCAGAAGTTTTTTTAGGACTAGTTTGATCATTTATCATTAAAGAAACAGGTTTAATTTTATGGATTATACGAGGAGTTGGTTTGATTTCACGGAGCGTCATTATGGTCCTTAATTTTTCTGATTCTGATTTTAGATTTTCTATTATTTCGGTATTGGATTTTTGCATTTCTGCTTTTAATTCGTTTTTATCACTAAACATTGGGGCCATCATTTGTTTCATCATTAACTGCATCTTCGCGAACCCCGAATTTATTATTATTATTTCCTCCTGGGTGAAAGGTCTATTACCTTCGTTATGTTCCATTTTGTTAAAATAAGTAATTTTAATATATAAAAAAAAATTACAAATACGATCCAAAAATTAATAAATAAAAAATAAAATATAAAAAGATACAGAAATAAGTATATAGAATTATTTCTATCATTAGCGCATCTTTCAAAATTGCCATCACATTTCCCAACATTGATCCAATTATGTGGTCGTAGCAAAATTGTCAAGCTGACAAAACAAACATATAAAAACATAAATAAAAATAATTTAATAAATATCACAGCTAAAAATAAACTATTTGCTAAAAATTTAATATCACTCAAAAAATTTTAGTTTTCATAAAAATGTATGTTTTGAACCTTAAAACACACTTTTTTAAATATATGGTCTCAATGTTAAAATCTGAAAACATAAAAATAAAAAATAAAAATTTTAATTCTGGTTTTAAAACACGCGCGCGCCTACTGCAACTCTTCTCTAGGCTGCCGGGCTGCAATACAAAGCTACGGGAATGATTACGCGACTCAACCTGTTCATGATTTCGGAGACAGGTTTAGTGGATTGTCCCACGTGAGGCGCCAATATGCGGTGTTTTTGTGGGGGGAGAATAAGAAAAATTGGATATAATTGGAAGTTAATGTAGGAAAAGTTTATTTAGAAAAGTTTATATTATATTTTCATTAAATCTCAGGGTTCATTTAAAATATTACCAAACTCACCACATACGGACTTATGAATAACCATTTGAATAATTAAATTAATTTAATAAAAATTCTGAAAGAAAAGCATGAGAAATATATGACTAGAATTATTTCTTACCATTTGTCTTTTTATGTGTTGAGACCATATTAAATACCAGGAGAAAGGTTCATTATAAATAAAATAGAGTTGGAAATAATTGACTTATATTGAATAAAAGATATAATTTTAGATGTCGCTGGCTGTGATATAAACTTAAACACAAAATTTGCTTGACTCACATATTTGTATCAATGTTGGGTTATTAAGAAATGTTTAGAACATATTTAAGATATTAACTTATAGATTAAAATATAACTATTGGCCATTGTGAAATTTTAGATAGCTTTATGAGTTTAATTAAAGATTGGCAGTGAGTGAGTTATACTCAGCTTGTTTTACGGATGATGTTCTTGAAGTGATGAGGCAGGCTGCTTGTGGTCGTGTTGAGGAGATGGATGGTCGGCTGTTAGATCTTGGAGTTCTGTCTCCCCATCATGTCCAGTTGGTGCTCGGGGTCCGGCTGTGGTGGCGCAAAGGGTGCTCTCTCGCCCTTGGCTGGCGTTGAAGTGAGAGTGAGTGCTCTGGCCCTTCGTCGGCGCTGGAGTGAGAGTGAGTGGTGGGGGAAGGCCCTACTTATAGAGGCGTACCCCCACCACACCAAGGGTGTCTGACTTCTGCGTCCTTCCCTGGATTTTCCTGTTCATACTTGGAAAACACCTCTATCGTTATCTTTGTGGGAACTTGTATACCTTATCGCTCCTAGCCGAGATATTTGGACTCTTCTATCTACTTAACACTGCCTTTTTGAAAAAATAAATACTGCCAAACTAAACACTGCCAAATGCTATCTCTTTTATTACTCTTTTATTTATTTTATTGATTGACAAATGATAATATTCGTGATGGACTTATGAAATATAAGCTAGCCTTTATTTTGAATAGGAATGCTACTCTTTGCTATGTCAGAAACTGACCCTTTCTTGAGCACCCCCTTTTATATCATTACAATATATATATATATATATAAATAAATATATACATATATATATATATATACAAATTTGAACCACCGTTATTTTCGGTTTCTAGGGGTTCTGAAACGCAAAATTTTCTAGTCGGCACTTCCGGATTGTTTCATTGTATCAACCTTATAAGCGGGGTTCCTCCCTATGGGGGAGGGAGGAACCGCGCTAAAAATAAGAAAGAAACTTCTCCTACATCACTAATACTAATGCATTACGTAAATGAGTATATATTGGTATGACATAGGAGAAGTTTCCGTATTATTGTTTTTTTTTTATTTTACATATTTTTTATTATACTGTTATAGTTAGTGATTGATACTAAAGTGGGGAAAATAGGCTGCTCTTATATGTTCAAAACAATCAGGCTATCCAAGGCTCTTTTTTGTTTAATAAATGATTATACCTATATACCCACATGTATTATTTATATTTGTTTAATCTGTTTTTAGGAATTTACGTAGGGAGGAATATAGATACTAAACAAAAACTTTAATCCTAAAGAAGAAATAATTTGTTAAAATGAATGTTTACTGCATTTCCTAACTTATCGTTTCATCTTTTGTTATTCGCTTGTAGTATAGGTGCTAGAGGAACAGACTACGCAATTTTTGGTCAAAGAACGAATGAATCTACATTTTTTTGATTAGCCTAATAATCATTAATCAAATAGAAAACATGTGTCCATTCGATATAACTAAATAAATATACTTGGGATACTACATCTTCCCCCCCTCCTGTTTATGGATTTATATGCTGTTGGTTTTCTTTTTGAGCTGATCTGTGTGTTTTCTCTGAACTTCTCCTCCTTTCATCTCAACAAAGAATGAGTAATCTTCATTCTCTTTCACTATACATCTGACTAGATATTGTATTTTTCTGAGGGTGCCAAAACCATACTGACTCCTCTTCTTCTAAACGACCATGGCCTAGCTTTCATGTCATGCTGTACCTTCTGCACTACAGGGGAAGTTTCCACTTTTCCTCCGACATTAGGCTTGTTGAGGCTAAGTCGACACTTCACACACAAGTGATTTTTTTTCTGTATGACATGCCACTATTTTACACACTGTTGCCGCCGGAGGCAATGGGAGGTTGTATGTTAAGATCCACTTCATACCAAACAGTGGCACATCCCCTTATTTTACCACAGTAACAGGAAATATGGTGGTTTTTTGGAAGAATTTTAGGAACTGTAAAAAATTATAAAATGCTATGTATATAGATTATATATTTATAAATAGTACACAATCTATTTGTATGGGATATTTTCTGAAAAACAAATAAATTATTTGATTGATATAGGAAGTGGTTTCTAGGAGTAATAAAGGTAACAATAAGTCCCTTTGTGTACTTCGTAGAATTATGGGAGTCAAGAAAAATAAGAAAGGCATATGTTAGGTGTATGTAGGTATTAACCGAAATAAATCAGATTTGTCAGATGACCCCTCTGTGATTATCCATCGTAAGGTAGGACAGTGAGGAATCAAATTTTGAAGAGTAAGATAAGGAACTGTGAGTAGTGATCTTAGTAAAAATCATGCCGAGATTGTCCAAGGTGTAGGAAGGAATGTTTTTTATGTAACCAGCTCTGGTCGTACAGTAAGACCACCAATTAGATATGTGGAAGAGGTTCAGTCAATTTATTTATAAAATATTCATCAAGTACATATAGTTTAAATTTAGGTTAAAGTCTTTTGTCTAGTATAAGTTGTAAGTATTGTTTATTTAATAAACAGAAGAAAATAAATTTACCATCTCATGGAGCACCTCATATATTAGGGAGCACTTACATCACAACTCATGCAGGATTGGACCTTTTCACAATACAAAGGTCCAATGCCCAAAGGGAAACAAAGAAAAATGAACATTCACTCCACCTCAAAGGTACATTCCTCAAGATAATACAACACTTATAATTTAAATAAAAATAGATTATTCAGACAACCTTTAAACATTATACACCTTAATGGTTTAGTAAATACATCTGCCAATTGGCTCTTTGTTTGTATATACAGGGTGTCCCACATTGAGATGTCATAATTTTAAGGGTTTATTTTGCACCTCATTTGTAGTTCAGGGACACAGAAATGAGCGTCATATCTGAACATGTAGAAGAGGTATGCAAACTTCTGTCTATTTTCAAAACTATAGGGTTTTCTTATGGAAAACAGTATTTTCCGGATTTCTGGTCTATGTACCGTTAATGACGACCACATTTTTAGAATCTACATAAAATTCTTTCCAACATTAGGTATACACACTTTTTGCTCAGATTAAGGATTAGGGGACACCTCGGAAAGAGTGATTTCCATTTTTAATTCTATTCTATTTAATAAAATTAGACACTACAATTTCTACTTATAAGTTATTGCTTATAAGTAACAGGGTTATTCATCACAAATTGTATTGAAAAAACTCTCTCCTGCAAATATAAAGCGAAAAAAATAGATTTAAATGAAAAGACTATTATACTACTCTTAAAAATAGAAATTTCATAAAACAAGACCCTGAAAGCATAAAGATATAACATATGTATTTATTATGTTAACAATAATTGTGATTATTTTCAAAATGTTCTTCTGTCATATTTTAGTCTTTCTAAGGTGTCCCGTAATCCTTAATCTGAGCAAAAATGTGTATACCTAATGTTGGAAGGATGGGACATCACCAAATTCGCGTGAAATTAAATAATGTGTTCGTAATGGCTTCTTTACACTAAAGCAAATGTATTGGTTTTGACTTAGAAATCAGAAAAAATAGACTTAAATAATTATTGTTTTAAAACAAAAAGGTACCATTTTAAAGCTTATGAAATAAGGCAACTTTTGAGGGGGAGGCAAACCGCTAAGTCTACGAATAGCTGATTATGAAAATATTAAAGGAGTTAAGGAAACCCTAATAACAATAGTTCACATCTATATGGCTCTTAGTCTAGCCCCTAATTTACATGACAACATTTCAATAACTGGTGTTCCTTATTAGAAATTTAATGTACATTCTAAAAATGTGGTCGTCATTTACGATACATAGACCAGAAATCCGGAAAATACTGTTTTCCATAAGAAAACCCAATAGTTTTGAAAATAGACAAAAGTTTGAATAGCTCTGCTACATGTTGAGATAGAACGGTAATTTCTGCGTCCCTGAACTACAAATGAGGTGCAGAATAAACCCTTAAAATTATGACATCTTAATGTGGGACACCCTGTATACAAACACAGAGCCACAAATATTAATTCCGTCAACATAATTGAAACTTCAATAATTTTATTCAAATATTATTGATGTATGAAATAATTATATTTTATAACCAAATGTTTTACCCTCGCCTGCTGTAGATTTTTTCCAATTTTAATTGTACTTTGATTGCCTTCAAAGATTGTGATACATCTTGAATTGATCCCTAAATCAAACGATTTAAAAAACAAAACAAAAAAAAAAATGGATTTCTCAGAGCCTTGACATTATGAAATTAATTCTACTTCAGTACTCCTGAATGCAAAACTCATTTCTTCATTTTGTAATTTAATCTAGAAAAAAAATTATTTAACTGATATATTTTAGCTAAATCATTACAAAAAATTAACAGATCATCAACATATAATAAAATATATAAATCATCCTTAATCTACAAACAAAAATCATTTTTAGAACTTCGAAACCCATAATCTGTCATTTTACTGTTAAAATGTTCATATCAATATTTCAATGACTTTCTTAACCCATATAGTGAATTTTTTCAAGTTCAACATGGACCCTGAGTGTATATCTATTCAATAAGCTTTCTTCTTTATTTCTTTGTTTTAACTCAAATCTGTCACATAGTCTTGATACCAAGCTGGTTTTCTTTTAATTATTTTCTGCCATTAACTTGTTGTTCACAATTCTCCTGTTTTCCTGGATCATCTTTTTCTTGTATTTCATTATCAAATTTATATTCACTAATATCACTTCTTGCAATATCATCTTCAGTCAATACCCCATTTTGGAATGCTATTCTAACTGTATTATTATTTAATAAATAATACACCCCCCGCCTTATGTCCAATTATGTACTTCGTAGAATTATGGGAGTCAAGAAAAATAAGAAAGGCACACGCTAGGTGTATGTAGGTATTAACCAAAATAAATCAGATTCGTCAGTTGACCCCTCTGTGATTATCCATCGTAAGGTAGGACAGTGAGGAATCAAATTTTGAAGAGTAAGATAAGAAACTGTGAGTAGTGATCTTAGTAATAATCATGCCTAGATTGTCCAAGGTGTAGGAAGGAATGTTTTTTATGTAACCAGCTCTGGTCGTACAGTAAGACCACCAATTAGATATGTGGAAGAGGTTTAGTCAATTTATTTATAAAATATTCATCAAGTACGTATAGTTTAAATTTAGGTTAAAGTCTTTTGTCTAGTATAAGTTGTAAGTATTGTTCATTTAATAAACAGAAGAAAATAAGTTTACCATCTCAAGGAGCACCTCATATTTTAGGGAGCACTTACTATACAACTCATGCAGGATTGGACCTTTTCACAATACAAAGGTCCAATGCCCAAAGGGAAACAAAGAAAAATGAACATTCACTCCACCTCAATAGTACATTCCTCAAGATATTACAACACTTATAATTTAAATAAAAAGATAAAGTTATGAAATTTTACACAGGTATTATACTACTAGATGTGAGTAAAACTGAAAATTTTCATAATTCTACATCGAATAGTTTCTGAGATACAAGCGATCGAAAATCGGGATTTATAGGACTCACTCACTCACTCACTCACTGACTCATCAAGATTATTAGGCACTTCCCATGATGCTAGAGACTTGAAATTTTGCATGAAGATAGATATGAAGACGTTATTAAAGGAAAAAATCGAAAACTCGCGAAAAGTTGTGTTTGACTCCGCTTCCGGGGCGGGGGCATGCCAGTTTTGTACTTCCTTCGGAAACACATCATTCCGTCCGAAACCCATGATGTTTGGTATCAAATGAATTGCCTCGGTATGAAGAACCTATATTTGATGTTTTAAGAAACAATTAGACGCATATAGGCTCGGTAAAAATCTTATACCAATTTTGACCAAACTTGGGACACAGATGGGTCTTGATACGGGGAGAATCATAGGCTAGGTTAAATTGTCTATCAGCTGTCTGTCTGTCTGTTTGTTCCTTATACAAATACACACCGTTTGACCGATTTTGACAAAATTTGACACACATGTCGGTCATTATCCGGGTAGTGTAATAGGCTAGTCAAAATCGTCTATCAGCTGCCTGTCTGCATGTTTGTTCCTTACACAAATTCACACCATTTGACCGATTTTGACCAAACATGGCACACAGGTAGGCCTTGGTCCGGGGAATGCACTAGGCTAGGTAAAAAAGGTCTTTCAGCTGTCTGTCTGTATGTTTGTTCCTTATACAAATTCACCCCGTTTGGCCTATTTTGACCAAACTTGGCACGCAGGTAGGTCTTGATACAGGAGTGTCATATTACCTATGACGTTTTCTACTTTTTGTTCCATCAAAATGCCATCATTCCTTCTGAAACCCATCATGTGGGGTATATCAAATGAATCGTCTTGGTAAAGAGAACCTATATTTGATGTTTTAAAAAACATTTCGACGCATCTTAACAAATACAGTGGTGACTTCTTTCTAAAATGTAGTAAATAAAGCCGTAGGGGTTCACTGCATAATATACTTCAAAGCAGATACTAAGTTTTTCAAAGTTGAGCCATCTAAATTACAAAGTTTAGGATCACAAACCCAAAATGTATCGTCTTTGTTCTTATATTTTTCTTGAAGGCCTTCTGCACTTTCCCTATTGTGATCTTCATCCTCGAGATAAGGTTCCTGTGTTTTACAGTGCAATAGTTTAGTTAAGAGAGCAATCAATTTGTCCTCTAGAGTAATGTCATCTGGAAGAGCTTCTAACTTTTTTAGTCTAGTGATTAGATGTATGTAGGTTGATTATTGGTATCAAATATCAAGCAGTAAGGAGAACCTTATGCAGAATCCAAAGACCCTGGTTTTATATGAAGTACAAAAGCCAGTAGGTATGCGGCAAATAAATACTATTTAATACTTAGAAAAAAGAAATGAGATTCCCAAAAAAAACATAAATGTCAAATAGAGGCCAAGTTCCTGCCCCCACAAAGAAACACTCCTTTCCTCAAAAATATCCCCTCCTAAAACCCCCCAAAAACGCCTTACCATTCTACACTCCAAAAAAGTAGTATGAGTTGGTGTATTAATTCAACCAAAAATATTTGCCAATACAAGAAAGAAATGTCCAAGTTCATTACTTGGAAGACCTCATAGTTATTTACTAAGAACAGTAAAGACACTTCGACTGACCTTTAAAAACAACAATAAAAATACTTATATCCAGTTACTAAAATATCACTTTCCTCAACCAGGTATATTCTTAAACTTGGCAATGTTTAGTTTTTCTCTAAAGATAATTTTCGCACAAAAAAAAACATTGCCAAGTTTAAGAATATACCTGGTTGAGGAAAGTGATATTTTAGTAACTGGATATAAGTATTTTTATTGTTCTTTTAAAAGGTCAGTTGAAGTGTCTTTACTGTTCTTATTAAGTAACTATGAGGTCTTCCAAGTAATGAACTTGGACATTTCTTTCTTGTATCATCTCTTGTATTGGCAAATATTTTTGGTTGAATTAATACAAGAACTCATACTACTTTTTTTGGAGTGTAGAATGGTAAGGCGTTTTTGGGGGGTTTTAGGAGGGGATATTTTTGAGGAAGGGAGTGTTCCTTTGTAGGGGCAGGAACTTGGCCTCTATTTCACATTTATGTTGTTTTTTTTTGGGATAGATTATTCAGAAAACCTTTAAACATTATAAGCCTTGGTGGTTTAGTAAATACATCTGCCAATTGGCTCTGTGTTTGTATATATACAAATATTATTTTCCGTCAACATAATTCAAACATAAATATTTTACAACCAAATGTTTACCCCTTGTCTGCTGTGGATTTTTACCAATTTTAATTGTACTTTGATTGTCTTCAAAGATTGTGATACATCCTGAATTAATCTCTAAATCAAACGATTTTTCTACTAATTCACATGTATCATTTTCATTAAGAGATTTATGTTCACCTTTGATTGCTTTTTCCCAATGTTACTTGTCCCTGAGAAATTTTTTATCTTCATATCTTGATGGAACATCTACTTCTGGCTGAATGATTAATGCCAATAAGCTTTCTTCTTCATTTTTTTGTTTTAACTCAAATCTGTCACATAGTCTTAATACCAAGCTGGTTTTCTTTTAATTATTTTTCCTTCATTAACTTGATCTTCACAATTCAACTATTTTCCAGGATCATTTTTTTCTTGTATTTCATTATCAAATTTATCTTCACTAATATCACTCCTTGCATTATCATCTTCAGTCAAAACCCCATTTTGGAATGCTATTCTAACTGCATTATTATTGAATGAATGAAATAGCCTTTTATTTCCTTAAGAAATATTTACAGTTTTTGGAATAATTTCACATTCCCTTCATTAGTTTCAGAGACCAGTACTTTTTCCAACCTAGAGATAGCCGTCTTTCAACTTCTTTTTTCGACTTATTTTTGAAAGAGATAAGTTGGCCCAGTTAGGTATTGTCATCCACGTAGTCGATGACTACGATTTTTCGGTTTATAGGATCCCACAATCGCCAACACATAGCAGGAGCTTATCCAACCATATAGAATTTTTCCTCTTTTAGATCTAATTTTTTCCTCGACTCTTTTGGGACATTTTTATAAGCAATACTCCCAAAAACCCTAAGGTTGCCCAAATTTTTTTCCCCCTTCCCAAAGTTCACTAGGAGTTCTATCGCATGACTTAGTTGGGCTCCTATTTGTTAAACCGGTTAAACAGAATATTGCCTCCCCCCATTTTAGTAGGTTTGAATCAATTAAGAAAGTTCGCGCCTTGTCTACTTGTGTCTTTTTTAATCTCTCAGCTACAGGATTAATTTAAGGATTATAAAAGGCTGTATATTCAATCCTAATTCCCTTGTTGGAACAAAAAAAATGTATTCTATGACTGATATATTCCCCTCCGTTCTCAGCTCTGATTTTAAACAATCGACTAGAAAAAAGTTTTGTAATATATTTATAATATTGGACACATTTTTCAGATATCCCAGACTTGCTTCCGAAAAGATAAACAATCACAATATCATCAGTAAATGTAACAAAATACTCATATCCGTCACATGTTACACGTGTAACTGCACCACACGAATTAATAAGTTTCAGGGGTTTACATGCTTTTGATATTTTACTATTAAAAGGTTGCCTTGACCTTTTAGCATAAATATGCTTTATCATATATAAATAGCATATATAAATATACTTTTTTTTTTTTTTATCTTTATTTGTCAATTATACAATAAAGTATTTTTTATAATTCGTTTGTTCATGAATTAAAATCATGATTTATCAATAGGAAAAAAAAGCCCATTGGCCAAAACCTATTAGCATGAAGTGTTAACAGTTGTTTACATCTTGTTTTTGTGTGCCTAACTTTTTCCTAAAATACAATTTACAAAATCAGATATTTTTCAAATTATTTACTCCCTCAAATAAATTTTTTGTAATAAATATGTCTATATTTTTGTATCCAAAGTGCCTAGTCGATGGAGCCATAACTCAAATTCATCAAAATATTATAGGCTAACTATTTTTTAAAGAATTTCCATGAAGAATAAGAGACTTGTAAACTTCCATTTTAATCATGTATAACGAATCTTTTTCCCCCCAAAAAATAAAGCGATTGTTTAAAAAAGCCCAGCAATTTCTTTTATAAGAAATTATTTTAAACCAACTTGTTCCAATTTCTTTACTTACAATAAATTTTTTCTTACTTCTGGAACATGATATGCATTCTTAATAGTACATGGAACATTACCTTCAATATTATAAATATTATTAGCATTCATATTACCGATTCCTACAGCTTCCAAGATCACATGATTTTTACCAACACTCATGTTTTTTTGGAATTTTTTTTTTACATAATTATCAAATACACAAAATGACCTGAATCAACACACCACACTAAATCACTATCTATCTTTAACTGTTTTTTTCATTTGAGGACCTGCGATCTTCGGTTTGCCTCCCAATGGTTGACCTTGCTCGTTGGTCGCTACAGCATTGACTGAACTTGATTTTCTATGTTCCGATTGTTGCATAGTATGTTGTTGGATTTGGATGTTTCCTAGAATAATCACTAGCTGTTCAATTTTATCCAAACTACATTCAGCTGATGGATACTTCTTCAAGATTTCTTGTTGCCAATTGCCAGAATTTATGCCGAACACTAACCTTCCTCAGCAAAGAATGTGGGTCTGTTGGTAGGGGTTTGTCCCCCATTTCTTTCACCTGATTCCTCAGTTCCTTCTCCTCTGTTTGAATTAAATTTTCCTCTCCTCTGTTGCTAACTAATCTCTAAACCTCTTCCTCTAATCTAACTGATCTCTCATGTGGTCTTTTAATGAATTCATGAATGAACATTTGATCGCATTTGACCTTAATATTGCAATGAAATCACAAACCTGTTCACTTTTATTCCTGTAGAGTTTGTTGAATTTTAATCGTTCAACAAAGAATTGTCTTGCCTTCCATATTGTTTCAAAAGAACATAAACATATCAATTCTATTGTTGTTACTTGTTAAACCCCTTTATCCAATATTCCCATTCTTCTATAGTTGGATTAAATGCATCTACATGAACATCCTTCTGTGTCAATGTATTCATGTCCGAACACACTCCTAATTTACTTTCACCATTCACCTCATCTTCACTCATTTGTTGTTTTCTCCTACTTGTAAGTATAATTTTTCTCCTTGTCGCCATTAAGTAGTATACATTCTAGAGGAACCAACTTCTTAATTGCTGGTCAAAGAACAGATGAAAATTTATTTTTCAGATTAACCAAAATTCAAAACTTTGTAGCTTAACTTTCTAGCAAACTTGCTAGCAGGCACCAATCATTGTCACCAGATGATTTCTTCCTGCTCATCACTTCCATATAAAGTATAAAAAGATAAGTTGCTGTTACTATTCATTCAAGTGGTAGATTTCTTCCTAGAGGAAATGAGAGGGTAAGGGAGGGTGTTTTTTCAGTATGAAGCCATACTGAGGAATTTAGACACTTCATCTAAATATTTTGTTTTTATTTATTTTTTTGCTATAATTTTAGTTGTTAATTTATTTTTTTGCAATGTTGTATTTTTGGTATATAAGATTTGGTTAAAAAAATGAGCCATTCATGATCCTACCCCTGAGTCATTTGTTCATCTATTGAACCTACTTTGTTGTAAACGAGATACATCAACATATTCAACTCATAAATCAGCTGAGCCTTTTTTTGTCTTTTGTTGTCAAAGAAGTGGGATATATGTGATTATTGTATTGCAGTATTTTGTAATCGATTTTCTTTTTGCCTAGTGAAATTGTTTATTTTAATTTGAATAATAATGGGTGACAGATAACAATCCCCCCAGCACTTAGCCCTCCCAGACCTGTTCTGGCAGGCAGGTGCTGGCAGACTGCTCTCTGCAAGAGGACTAAAACTCTTCAGAGAGACAGAGGCTTGAAGATTGCGCACTTGCCTGCTCAATTCACAGTCCCTTCAAGTCCATGATCTAACTTGACCCAGAGAGCCAGACAGCGCCAACCACTGGCCAAACTGAGCAGGAACCCGTTGAGGCCACCCATATACCCAAATCTACATTCTCATAATTAATCCTCAAAATTCATTAAATTGATTACAGCATCTGCATTATTGCCAAGAATTTCTTATTTGGTTCTGCTAATTTTTTGCTTGGTTCTCAAGTTGTCATAAAATGGACATTCTGTCAGGATATGTTCGACAGTGAGGAGTGTCCCACACAAATAAGTGTCACAAATTAGTGGATTGTTTTTAGACATGTGGTAAGAGTGGGTGAGATGAGTGTGTTCTATACCAAGTCTTACCAAAACCATTTCTGATTACCTATTCTCACTGGTGGATGTCAACCAATCTTTCGTGCAGATCTGTATTTCTCTGAGCTTATTCTCAGTTGTATTGCGCCATAAAGAGTTCCTTGAGTGCATTATTTATTTATTTATTATTTTTGATAAATTTTGCCATGTCTTGTTTATACATCTGTAGGGAATGCCAGTTGTTGCAGCTTCCTCGTTTTTAGGAATCCCACAGTGTCCTGGTACTCACATAAAATGAACCATTACTTTGTTACTGGTAAGAGATGTTCAGGTTTCTTGTATTTCTGTGATAAGTGAGTTGCTTGGTTGTGACTTTAGAATTGATAACATACCAGAGAAGGAATCCATCTAGATTTATAGTCGGTAGTGATTTATATAAGTGAAGTGATTTATATATAGCTAACAGTTCTGCAGTATATATTGAGCTAATTGGATTTAAACTTAATTGATATTCCTTATTATTACATATGATTGCTACTCCAACTTCGATCTCAGTTTTGGATCCACTTGTGAATACATTCATCACATGTCCATGTTCACTGTTTATTTGTTTTAATTCAGTTTTAATTATAAGTGGATTGGTGTCTTTTTTAATATTTGTTGTAAGTAAGAGATTGACTATAGGTGGTTTTAGAGTCCAGAGTGCTCTAAAAAGGTATGTGTCATGATGGAGCTTCTAAACTAAACTTCTAAGTTCAATAAAGGGCATTTTTTTTGCACAATTTCCTGTCTCCCCCAAAGTTTTCTTTGGCTGTTGTTACAATTGTCTCTTTAGCAACGGCTACTGCCAATCTGACAAATGGTATTGGGACTATAGGTGTCACCTCTGAGCCCTCTCCTGTCAATTTGTCTGCTCTCTCATTGCCCTGGATACTTCGATGCCCCGGTACCCAATAAATGACAAAGTTATTCTTCCGTACTAGTTCACACACTTTATTCCATCTGGCATTGTTCACAATTTTTGAGTTGATCTCATGATGTTCTAATGTCTTACAAGTTGCCTAGCTCTCAGTCAGGATATTTGCTCCCTCTGAAAAGCCCTCTCCTCATTTAATTTATGATCTGCAGCTAAAATGGCATAAATCCCTGTCTGAAATCCTGTAGGTGTTCTTCTTAGGAAGAGTTGTAATTTTATACAATTTCACCTCCTGCTCCACACCCCTGATCCTGCAACCTCTAAAAATCTGTTATATAAAAAAATAAAAAATAATTTTTAATGTTTCTGATTTTTAAAACAAATATTCACAACTAACTTTGAATGATGACAACCCTCCAGACAGACCAATATTTTTTCAAAAAAGTTATTATATTTTAAATTTATTAAAATCATTAAAAAATTAAGAACAAAAATTGATAAAATTAAACAAACAATAAAATATGAATTACCCAAATTTATGATTAAATAATTATGGGTCTTATATTTTAAATATGATTTGTGTCTTATTCATTTAATGTATAACTAAGAATTATTGTGTTAACCCAATGAATAATTAATGATAAGTTTTGAATTTAAATGTTTAATTCCATATATTTAAATATTTTGTTGTTTAAAATTATTAAGCTTTAATTAAGAGGAAATTATTGACGGTTGATGATGTGAAGGTAGGGTAGGGTTGACCGTTGATGTGAGGGTAGGGTTTGTCAGTGTTCGGTCGTTATTTCTTAATAAAACTACATTTTACATGTGAAAATGGTTTTATTGGTTGTCAACGTTTCGGCTTGAAATTCAAGCCTTCATCAGGGCTGTAAAAACAAGCAGGACAGATTTAATACTAACAAATATTTATATATGTGTATATATATATATATATATATATATATATATATATATATATATATATATGCAAAAAAGATTAAAAAACATGAGACATAGCTAGAAAAACAATATGCCGTAGAATGTAGATTTGAGGTGAGGTACATGTGTACATAGATTAAGGTTTAAGTTTTTATTTATTTTAAACTAACGCAAAGCTAATTTGAGACCCTGGAAAAACTTATAGACAAATAACTGGCTAACTTTTTAATTGAGTAGGAGGTCTCACAAAAAAGATGTAAAAGAAGTGTTGATTTTTATCTTATTAGAATTTCGAGGAGTTATTATTTTATATAATATACTGATAATTAAAATGTTATGTTAATATTTTCTTGGAATTTGTTTGGAGCATTGAGTATTGTGTTAATTAGAAATTTGCATATTGGAGGTATTAAACACATTTCAATATTGGTGAATTGTATCGAATTTCTGAAAAGTAATATTAAAAATTTGAAGACTAGTATATTTATATTACTAAATACAATATTCCTTCCTTGTTCGGAAACATAAAATACTACTAACTATGTTAAAACTGATATCATTATAATCTGCTTTAATTATTTTAAATGTATCTGATTGGGCATGTACAATAACAGTTTAAATAATTATCAGCTTTTATTCATATCATTGTTATAAAAGAGATCTCATTACCCCTGATCATCCATTCATCTTCATCATGGCTGGCTGTTTGCCATGCTGCTTTGGTGTTCTACATTATGCATTTTTCATTGTAATGGTAATGTACTTATTGTGCAGGAGCACACACAAAAAAAATAATTTGCTGCACAGTGCTACGTGTAGAGAGTAGGAGACAATAAAGAGCTAAATTGAGCTCTTTAATAAAAAAAAAGCCAGAGGTCAGAAGGGCCAGGATGTTCCATATTCTGTAACACCTCCATCGTACTGCAGGGTGTTTGATTAGTTAAGGGTAGGTGTGTGGTATTTTCACTGATGTTTATTATTGTTCTTCATCCAATCTCCAATCTCCTCCCTCTATACAGACGGAGCCTACAGATCAGTCAGTTTCCTGAGAAACTTCACCCTGGAAAGTCCCTGATAGGCCTTGGTGGAATGCCTGAAGGTGTTTGCGACGCCCTCAGAGCTCATACTAATGGAAGGGGATTTGTGTATGCTGTTTGTTCTGACAGAAATCACCTCTGCTTGTTCTGCTGTAGATTGGGAGTCAGGGCCAGCCTGTAATATCCCATGTTCCTCGTTCTTATTTCCTTTCGACCATTCTCCTGGTTGTTCCAGCATTTCCCTTCCTTTATTTATTATCCCTTCCTCTATCCTATTCGGCAACTTCCACATGTCCTCGTATGCTGTAGAGGTATCTGATTCATGACCATATTGCACACTAAGGAGACAGTGTGGTCAATACTACGCTGCGAAGTGTCGGTTAAATTACAAATCTCCCTTGTTAAAATACAGTATTATTAGCTAAATCATTCTTAATCTTAAAAAAATTATAAAATGCTATTACTTCCTTATTTTCTTATTGCTAACCTTATTCAAGGGCCTCTAAGACTCTTGAATTTACTTTAATCACTCATTTCTAGCATACTCTTTAAATCTAAAAATACTTCATGAATTATAATTTTTCACCGTTTCGGTCAGACAGAAACAACCAATAAAAGGAATCAGCGATGAGATTATTTCTTCTACCGGAATAATATATCTCAGACATATGTCATATTTATGTTAATGTAAGAGAAACTGTCGTAATTGTGCAAATCCTTGACATCATTTGTTCCCGATAGTCAGTAAATATCCCCATCTTACTTCCTTATATGTAAGTATGGAATTTTTGACAACCAAAACCACAGCCAGCACTTCTTTATATATCTGAACATGTTTTTTCTCAGTCTCCTTCAGGCTTTAGGATCAAAGTGTGATAGAGTGTCCACCATACACTTGTAAATAGATAAGCCATAAAATGAAGTTTGTCTTTGTAAGACCTTTTTTGGGTGTCTTTTCCCAGCGTCTCTTCCATGGATTGGATTATTTGACATTGTATCTTTGACATCACCATCATGTCCTATCCTTCAGCAAAAATTGCATATTTAAAACCCTTCTCCACCACCACTGTTCCGTTGAGAATCCCATTATCTCCTTTGTCCAACTGAGCTAACCTCGCCCCCGAAGACTTAATTAAATTTCTTTAATAATTAATCCTGTAAGTTTGTAGAATTTAAATTATATCTATAATTATTTAATATATACTTTAGGATTGAAAAGGCTCATTCGACACTTATTGGAGTGGCTAGGCTGGGAGTATCGGATAAGTGCTAATTAATATTGTTAGGCAAGTGTGTATTTTCTTTCTTTCCAACAAAGCCCTAAAATTCTTGATTAAAAGACTTAAAATTTCTATTTATAATTGAAAAAAATAAAAGTATTATTTTTATATTCATGTACCTAATTCTAGAAGTTCCTAAGTAACTTATACTCTTAAGATTTTTAAATAAAAGTTTTTCTTTAACTGTTATTTTTTAGCTTATAAAATAAAAGTTTTTTTAACAGTTAAATTTTAACTCTTTTGATAAAAAAAAAAAATAACTGTTTCGATCCCTGCTTGAAACAATTCCAATATTTACATTCTTTAAGGAAGTTACATGTCCCTTTAAAGGGTATTCTGCCTTCCTGTAAAGGGTATTCTCCATTATCAATGCTCATTTTTTAAATCTATCTTATAGCCGACAAGAATATCTAGATAACAAATATTGAGTAAATACTTGAGTTGAATGATATTTTCATCCTGCAAAATTGTTAGTACTTCAAGAACGATAAATAAAACGCTCTGCCTGCTTGTTGCCTTCCACAAGCATCCATTAATTCTATTGTTTTCTTAGAAAGGCTAGATAAATTGCTATGTAAGAAAGGAGAATGAAATATACAACCTAATTGTTGAAGAAGACTTTCAATAGAAATATAAAGGCTTTAATAAGTATGCAAGCTGCGTATTGGTAATAATATCAAAATAATGTTCATGGGGCGAGGTTAGTGGTAGAGCACTTGACTAATGAGCAAGAGGATCCAGGTTCAAAACCCGAGTGTACACTAAAGATTTATTCTTCTAGTTTCATCATTCGAGGGTCGGATTTGGGGTCCCTGGTCATCCCTCAGGTCACCCAGCCTTTAATTAATTAATAGGTATCTGCAAAGGGAAAAAACAGGTGGCCGGAGCATAAAACTGGCCATACTATCTCCCCAGTGTGCCGTATGGTCAATAATCTGATACCTCTACAGTATATGCCCCTCTGGGCCCTTAGTGGCCTGTTATGGGACTGATTTTTTGTTATTAGATAAATTACAAATATTTTTCGAGTAATTCATTAGGGAAGTATATAAATTACACAATGTTATCAGGATCTGATGGTCCGTCATGAGGGAGAAGATCATGAGTCTAGAATGTTTCTAGAATATATATATATATACATTATTAATTCTTGTAGATGACCCAAAATATCCAAATTCTTTTTTATCCTAGGAGGCATGGGGTCATTAAAGCAGTCTTAATTTATTACACCACTTTATTTATTGGGCCCGACATGTTTCGTGCGTCTTTTCTTCGCACCTGTTCAGGGGCACTTCTACAACAAAATATCATTTTTTTGAACATCCGCACAAACCATTTTTCCATTATATTAAAGCCATCAATACGACCTATGTAGGCTAGCAGTCCAAGTGCCATGTCCCCACTGGCTGACAATACGCTTTCTAATCTTCACAAGAGCCTCCTAACCAAAAACTTTATTGGACAACTATTTTTCCATTTATCTCGAAAACGGTTAATGGCGTCGCCTTGGAAATGGTTTTATTCGATTTTGTAGTCCAACAAACGTGTAAAACGAGTACTTGCAATCATATGAAGTAAGCGTAACGAATTGTTTTCGCGCAAATCTCGCTCCAAATACCATGTTCCGGTAGAAGGATTCTGCTGGTTAACGATCTTGACTTTTCAAATTAGACAAAAGATTTTTGTACCAAATTTCATTAAAATCGGACCAATATTCCCTGAGATAGAGCGCGAATAGACAAATTTATATACACACAAATTTGAACCACCGTTATTTTCGTTCTCTAGGGGTTCTGAAAGGTAACATTTTGTAGTCAGCACCTACGGATTGCGTCATTTGTTCTACCTTATAATCGGGGTTCCTGTCTATGATGGAATATATATAAATATCCAAGACAGAATTTCTTATAAATGCAAGTAACACACCTCAGTACACGAGACAATAGTTCATTTTTTCAGTATTTGCAATCCCCCCTCGCACCTTTTTACGAATTATTGAAAATAAGATAGTTAGTTAATATATTCATTAATTATTATGACAATGAAACAAAATACAATTTTACGATGAGTTTTAGATAAAAAAAAGATAATAATTATATTATTTTGCGATATTTTTATACTTTGTTCCGGGACTGCTAATATTAAAGAGGAGGTTACCGAAGGAACGCCATTGTTATTATTATGAAACAAAGTTAATGGTGGATATCCAGGTGAGTCCATCATATTCAATATTGTTTTGTAAAAGTAAATACTATTATTTCGCATGTTAGTAATTAATTCTCGCCTTCTTTCATGAACACAATACTAAACAAAAATGTCTGTAATGAAGGGGCTTGTTAATGTTTGACAGTTATCTTTTAGTATACATTGAAATGTTCGACTATGATGTTTTAAATGTTTTAGCTAAATTTAAGAGATAAAAAAGGCCTTACTAAATGTATTTACTTAAAATAATACTAATACATTGAAGTTTAACTTCATAGTTCTGACGTTTTATTTGTACTTCCAGTGATACATAATGAGTAACTTTAATTTGGTACCATAGCTGTTAAAAAGACGTTAAAAACACTGTTTATTATGTCAAGCTATCGTTAGTTTTATTATTTAATCATCCAACAAATCACTTTTTATTTAAAAAATTATTGAATAGGACATGTTATTTCCTGAATTTCAAGAACTTTATCCGTTTACATAGGCCTTTTATTTTTTATTTTTTTTTTTTTCGTTTTTAACGGCGCATCAACTATTTAGCTATTAGCGCCGATAGGCCTTTTATTGTCATAAAACTCACCAAGAGAAGTTAGTTATTGAGGTCTCACTCACGAAAAAAAGTTTGGAAGATTTCGTCAACTCTTCATTGAGCCTACATACCAGTTAGAGTAACCACAGATAACTTAAGCCCACTTTCTGTAAATTTTGAAATTGCACCTCAATAAATCAGTGTTTTCTCCTCCTAAAGAATGATAGCCTTTTTTACATTATAGTAAGTGATACATCTATATGACTGAACAACAAAGGGAGCTGAAGAACTCAGTTTAGATTTGTGGGTTAAATTAAATGTTAATTTTGAAATAATTTTAAATCAATATAGTAAAATGATACAGAAAAGTATATTTTGTGGTAACCCAACTTGTAAAATAATGGGTAAAATAATTAAAAATAACACTGCGGTTAAAGTTATACTATAGAATAGGTTTAACTCTCAGTAATAATAGAAAAATGGACTAATAGCGAACTCTCACTAATAATAGAAAACTCTCAGTAATAATAGCAAAATGTAATTTGTGGATGTCCGGTGTGTCCAAGTATCATGAGACCAAATAAAGTGATCCACACGAAAGTGTAATACAATGTCTAATACAATAGCAAAATGATTAACTTTGATGAGAAGGACCCTTCTAGTAAAGAGGTAGTGGTTAACACACTTATTCAATGCTATAAACCAGGTTTCGTTGCAGAACAAAAATCAAAAACTCTGGCGGGTATATAACAATTTTAATGGGGGTCATTTTTGGCATCTAATAGCTAGTAGATATTAGACATTTTTCTAAACTTCTTTTGTTCAATCTCAATAGCTAAATTTCTTTGGAAAGAGCCAAACAAAGTCTTGAATTCAACGTAGTTTTTTATATAAGTTGAACATGAGGGTGTAGACATGCGCGCCGAGGCTAAATTTTCCGGCGGCGGCGCGCTGGACTAAATTGGCCGGCGGCGGCGGCGCGCGCGGCGTGGGCTATTTTTTTAACGCCCAAGGGAGATGTTAAAATTTTAATCACAGTATATATATATATATATATATATATATATATATATATATATATATATATATATTTCACAGGCTTAAAAATGGGCAGAGAGGGTAACGTCAAATTCGTTCACCAGTAGAATCCGTCCTCCGTTGGGTTTTGGTACGAAATTCGCGCGAAAAATAATCGTAGCGCATTCGCACGTTTTCGGGTTTATATTCTTGCAGATACTCGCGTAATATATTCCTTAACATACGATAACAAACGAAACCGTTTTTAAGGCGATATTTGCAACAGTTTTGAGATTAGTGGAACAAATGTTTATGTAGCTCATTTTCGGTTTGGGTACATTAAAACGTGGGATTCCTACGTCTTTGGAATTCATCTAAACTAAGATGTTGATTACAATTGAAGTTAAGGAAGTATTCGAAAAACAAATTTTATTAGTGGACATGAAAAATCTTCGGATCTTCTTATTTTGTAGTAAATATCTTTAAATAGGTTGGGAAGGTTCCCATTCGAAAGCTTACTAATGTCTCTACATAAATGGTTATTAAGTAATTTTTGACTGGGTGATGTCAATCGGAGAAATAACTGCATTTGTTTTTGTTTAACTCGGTTGTTTTGAATTGCAATTATCAGAAAAAGTAGGGTCTCCTCGTGGTCGTGGTCTAGTCGGTAGCGCCTTAGATTTATAAGCGGTAGATTGTGGGTTCGAAGTTTCCTGTTGTGGCACCTTAAACTTCCTTTTGTTTGAGATTTTAATTTATATATTTTTTAGAAAAATCAAACCCTCTCCAAAAACTGTATGTATTCCTTTACTTTCATTTCATTTTTACAACACTTCTTTCTCATGAGGTACCCACGACGTATTCCGCGTTTCGTTACAATACAGCAGAAATTACGACCGGTATGAGTATATTAGTACTTTAGGTCCGGAGTAAACCCCCCTCTTAATAAACCGATTTAGTTTATTTTTACAACGTATTTCTCTCTTTAGATCAACATAACGAATACCGAGTTTCGTTGAAATACAACAAAAACTACGGCTGGCATGGTCAAATTAGTGTTTTGGGTCTGGGGTAAACCCCTCGTCCCGTTGGACCGATTTTGGTGGTTAACGAACTCGTTCAATCGTTTGCTAATTGAACGCTATATACCATGTTTCGTGAAGAAAGTACAAAAACAAAATACATACATATGCTAAAAGTTAAAAAAGATCGATAGCTACTATCGTTAGTCATGAACTATGCATATATCGACAGTAACAATCGACTATTGCCCATCCATACTCTCAATCGGCGCGCCGACTGAATAGGCTCGGCGGCGGCGGCGCCGCTAAAACCCGGCGTGGCGTAGCGGCGCCGGCGCGGCGCGCATGTCTATGAGGGTGGGGAACTATCGATTGATTCTTTTTATTAACCTACCGGGTGTTGTTCCCTAAATTTGTTTAAAACATTAACTTATATTTGCGACGTTTCGAATCTGTTTAGATCCATCATCAGGCATCTAAAATGTAAAAAAAAAAATAAAATAAAATAAAATAAGAAAGAAACTTCTCCTACCTCACTAATACCAATGCATTATGTAAATGAGTATGTATTGGTATAAGTGACATAGGAGAATTTTCCGCATAATTGTTTGTTTTTATTTTACATATTTTTTATTGATGGGCGTACCCCATGAATAATCATTTTCAGAACTTCGAAACCCACAATTATTCATTTTACTGTTACATTTTTGAAACCAATATTTCGGCGACTAACTTAACCCATAAAGTGAATGTTTTCAAGTTAAAGATGGACTCCGAATAAATATCTATTCTAGTAGGTGGTACAAAACAATGGTTTCGTTTATTTCCCCATATGAAAATGCACTTTTTACACCCAATTGATTTATTATAAAATCGTTTTGAGCAATAACTGCTAACAATACTCTTAAGGTTTCTAATTTTGCAACAGGTGAGAATGTATCCTGGATTGTACACTCTTGCAAAAAATCGCCAAACTACCTACATTCTTCTTTGTAAATACCCACTTGTTAGTAACTATCAGTGATCCTTTATCTGGCTTTTCTACTACTTCACATGTATGATTTTCACCAAGAGATTCAAGTTCGCCTTTGATTGCTTTTAACCTATTTGACTTAGCCCTGTGAAATTTAATATCTTCATATCTTGACGGAACATCTACTTCTAACTGAATAAGTAATGCCAATAAGCTTTCTTCTTTATTTCTTTGTTTTAACTCAAATCTGTCACATAGTCTTGATACTAAGCTGGTTTTCTTTTAATTATTTTTTCTTCATCAATTTGATCTTTGCAATTCTCCTGTTTTCGTGGATCATCTTTTTCTTGTATTTGATTATCAAATTTATATTCATATCACTTCTTGCAGTATCATCTTCAGTCAAAACCCCATTTTGGAATGCTATTCTAACTGTATTATTATTTAATGAATGAAATGGCCTTATATTTCACCAACAAATATTTACAATTATTTACAGTTATTGGAAAAATTTTACAAATGAAACAATGAAGTTATAAAATAATAGGAAATAAAACCATTTAATGATAACCAACAACAAATGTTCATGAAGACCTTCCCTTTCAGGAGTAGTAGTCTACACTTCCCTGGGGACCAGCCTATAGGTAAGCGGAAGTCACTAAGATCTCTGCACCTTTATTTTTCCAGGCTTGGTGATCGGTTACTAATCTCCTCCACAGCGGTCCAGCGTTTTTTTAAACAATCTCTCCATCTTTTAGCATGTCTGCCCCTATTTCCTTTCCGGTCATATGGCATCCACCTTGTCACTTCTTGGGACCATCTTCAGTCTTGCCTTCTCATCAGATGTCCCGCCAAATTCCACTTCAGTGAAGTAACATATGAACAGATATCTCTCAGTCCAGTTCTCCTCCTTATAGTCGTATTCCGGATCCGATCCTTCCTCTTCACATTTAAGATGCTTCTTTCAAAAGATCGCTGCCAGAAAAGTAATCTATTGGTATTGGCTTTAGTTAATGACCAGGTCTGGCTCCCGTACATCACTGCTGATAGGATGCAGGTTTTAAATACCCTCTTCTTCATTTCCATTAGAAAATCTCCCTTCATTATTAGTTTCAGAGACCAGTACTTTTTACAACCTAGAGATATAGAATTATAAAATGCTATGTATATATATTATATATTTATGAATAGTACACACTCTATTTGTATGGGATACATGCTCAAAAACAAATAGTATATTTGATTGATTGATATAGGAAGTGGTTTCCAGGAGTAATAAAGTTAACAATAAGTCCCTTTATGTACTTCGTAGAATTATGGGAGTCAAGAAAAATAAGAAAGGCACACGTTAGGTGTATGTAGGTATTAACCGAAATAAATCAGATTTGTCAGTTGACCCCTCTGTGATTATCCATCGTAAGGTAGGACAGTGAGGAATCAAATTTTGAAGAGTAAGATAAGAAACTGTGAGTAGTAATCTTAGTAATAATCATGCCGAGATTGTCCAAGGTGTAGGAAGGAATGTTTTTTATGTAACCAGCTCTGGTCGTACAGTAAGACCACAAATTAGATATGTGGAAGAGGTTTAGTCAATTTATTTATAAAATATTCATCAAGTACGTATAGTTTAAATTTAGGTTAAAGTCTTTTGTCTAGTATAAGTCTTAAGTATTGTTTATTTAATAAACGGTAGAAAATAAATTTACCATCTCATGGGAGACCTCATATATTAGGGAGCACTTACAACACAACACATGCAGGATTGTACCTGTTCACAATACAGAGATCCAATGCCCAACAGGAAACAAAGAGAAATGAACATTAACTCCACTTCAATGGTACATTCCTCAATAAAATAAGTGTAATACAACACTTATAATTTAAATAAAAATAGATTATTCAGAAAACCTTTAAACATTATACACCTTAGTGGTTTAGTAAATGCATCTGCCAATTGGCTCTGTGTTTGTATATATATACAAACAAAGAGCCAAAAATAATTATTCCGTCAACATAATTGAAACATCAATAATTTTATTCAAATATTATTGATGTTTGAAATAATTATATTTTACAACCAAATGTTTTACCCTCGTCTGCTCTGGATTTTTACCAATTTTAATTGTACTTTGATTGTCTTCAAAGATTGTGATACATCCTGAATTAATCTCTAATTTAAACGATTTTTCTACTACTTCACATGTATCATTTTCATTAAGAGATTTAAGTTTACCTTTGATTGCTTTTTCCCAATTTTACTTGTCCCTGAGAAATTTTTTATCTTCATATCTTGATGGAACATCTACTTCTGGCTGAATAATTAATGCCAATAAGCTTTCTTCGTTATTTCTTTGTTTTATCTTAAATCTTTCACATAGTCTTGATACCAAGCTGGTTTTATTTTAATTATTTCTCCGTCATTAACTTGATCTTCACAATTCTCCTGTTTTCCTGGATCATCTTTTTCTTGTATTTCATTATCAAATTTATCTTCACTAATATCACTTCTTGCAATATCATCTTAAGTCAAAATCCCATTTTGGAATGCGATTCTAACCGCATTATTATTGAATGAATGAAATAGCCTTTTATTTCCTTAAGAAATATTTACAGTTATTGGAATAATTTCACATTCTCTTCATTATTAGTTTCAGAGACCAGTACTTTTTCCGCCCTAGTGATAGCCGTCTTTCAACTTCTTTTTTCGACTTATTTTTGAAAGAGATACGTTGGCCCAGTTAGGTATTGCCATCCACGTAGTCGACAACTATGTCTTCGCTTGCCAATCGTATTTCGGTCCTCTCGGAATTGGTCATGGCCTTTCTTTTCAGTTAGTCCCACTGCTTTACATGCTTTCAACAAGTCATCCAGCATTGTGATGAGATCTTCCCTCTTGTTTGATATTATCACAATGTCGAATTATTATTACCGGATTTAATTTCATCAAAAACCACACCGCAACCCAAGACTATTTTTTGGTTGATAGGATCCCACAATCGCCAACACCTAGTAGGAGCATATCCCACCATATAGATTTTTCCCCCTTTTAGATATAATTTTTTCCTCGACTCTTTTGGGACATTTTTATAAGCAATACTCCCAAAAACCCTAAGGTTGCCCAAATGGTTTTCCCTCTTTTTTCAAAGTTCACTAGGAGTTCTAGCGCATGACTTAGTTGAGCTCCTATTTGTTAAACCGGTTGAACAGAAAATTGCATCCCTCCACACTTATTTTGGTAGGTTTGAATCAATTAAGAAAGTCGAGCCTTGTCTACTTGTGTCCATTTTAATCTTTCAGCTACAGGACTAATTTCTGGATTACAAGGGGCTGTATATTCAATCCTAATTCCCTTGTTGGAACAAAAAAAAAATGTATTCTATGCCCGATATATTCCCCTCCGTTGTCAGCTCTGATTTTAAACAATCGACTAGAAAAAAGTTTTGTAATATATTTATAATATTGGACACATTTTTCAGATATCCGAGACTTGCTTCCGAAAAGATAAACAATCACATTATTATCAGTAAATGTAACAAAATACTCATATCCGTCACATGTTACACGTGTAACTGCACCACACGAATGAATAAGTTTCAGGGGTTTACATGCTTTTGATATTTTACTATTAAAAGGTTGCCTTGACCTTTTAGCATAGATATGCTTTAGCATATATAAATAGCATATATAGATATACTTTTTTTTTATCTTTATTTGTCAATTATACAATAAAGTATTTTTTATAATTCGTTTGTTCATGAATTAAAATCATGTTTTATCAATAGGAAAAAAAAAGCCCATTGGCCAAAACCTATTAGCATGAAGTGTTAACAGATGTTTACATCTTGTTTTTGTGTGCCTAACTTTTTCCTAAAATACAATTTACACATCGGATATTTTTCAAATTATTTACTCCCTCAACTAAATTTTCTGTAATAAATCTACTATATATTTGTCAAATACCACTCACTCACTCATCTATCAACGCCCAGCCCAAACCGCTCGACAGAAAATTTTGAAATTTTGCATGGACACTCCCTATGTAACGTAGGCCCTCGCTAAGAAAGGATTTTTTGATATTCGTATTTTTAAGCATTTTTAGGGGGGTTTAAAGTTTGAGTTGGTTAGAGAAGAAGTTGCCTGGGCAAGCCTAGGCAGCCTGCGTTGCTAGGACGATAAAGAACAGCTGTTACCATACATTATCTATCTCATAGTTTTATTTCTAATTGAGGTTAATTTTAACTATGATGGCAGACCTTGAATTACTAAAAATTAACTGTCCCTCAAGGAGTTTTAATTGCGTTTCTTTTCTGCCTGTCCCCGTCAGATAGGCTTGCCATATTTTTGGAGAGTTAAACCGAGACACATTAATATGAGATGGGCATACCAGGGGGGGGGGGATAAAAAGAGTACAAATTATAAGCAAAATTTAAAAATAAGAACGGAACTTTTTTTGCTACTTGATTTTCTTAAAACAATCTCTCAGCCAAATAGTAGTGTTTGGCAGCTGGCAGCGCTGTGCAGGTACTTCCAGCGTTTTACATTCAGATTACTTCTGATTTCTTTGACACTGTGAGCAGTAGTAAAAATGTTGATTGTAGAAAAGTAACCGATTTAAAAAAGATTCTTATAAACATGAATTCATTACTTTTTACATCTTACAGCCTTTTCCGGGGCATTGATAAAACTGGGCGGGACACCGAAACAATTGCAAAATACCGGGTCAGTCCTGGTCAAACCGTGATGTATGGCATATCCTTAGGTTTTCCAGGTGAGGTAATAATATCCGGAACCCTTGCACAGCCTCCTCGCCTCTAACCTTGGTAATACTCGTAAGTATATTGGGTGTTACCATATGACTTCTTGGAAACATAAACTTTTAAATTTTAACGCCCATTGAATAAAATATAGTATGACGGGAACCGTGCTGTAATAAACTGCACAGAATTGTATAGTAACGTAATTTTAATGAAACATTATTTAACGCAATAAAATAACTACTTATCTGCCGTGACGAAGCACGGGTATTCAGCTAGTATGTCTATATTCTTGTAGCCCAAGTGCCTAGTCGATGGAGCCATAACTCTAATTCATCAAAATTTTATAGGATAACTATTTTTTAAAGAATTTCCATGAAGAATAAGAGACTTGTCAACTTCCATTTTAATCATTTATAACGAATCTTTTTTCCCCCCCAAAAAATAAAGTAATTGTTTAAAAAAGCCAAGCAATTTCTTTTATAAGAAATTATTTTAAAACCAACTTGTTCCAATTTCATTACTGACAATAAATTCTTTCTTACTTCTGGAACATGATATGCATTCTTAATAGAACATGGAACAACATTACCTTCAATATTATAAACATTAGCATTCATATTACCGATTCCTACAGCTTCCAAGATCACATGATTTTCATCAACACTTATGTTTTTTGGAATTTTTGTTTTGACATAATTATCAAATAAACAAAATGACCTGAATCGACACACCACACTAAATCACTATCTATCTTTAACTGCTTTTAGCACTTTCCTCCGAAGGAAAGTAGCTATTGAGGTTGGACTCATGACGGAATTTTTGAAAAATTTCTTCAAATCTTTATCGATCCTACCTAGTAGACACCGAAAATGACCCCCGTTAAAATTTATATATATATATATATATATGTGTGTGTGTCTGTTAACACGATAGCGGCCAGAGTTTTTGTTTTTTCGTCACGAAACTTGGTATATAGCATTCAATTAGCAAACGATTGAACGAGTTCGTTAACCACTAAAGTCGGTCCACCGGAAGGGGGGGTTTACCCCGAACCCAAAACACTTATTTGACTATGTCAGCCATAATATTTGTTATATTTCAACGAAACTTGGTATTCGTAGTGGTAATATAGAGAGAAAAGTGAGATATAAAAATGAACCAAATCGGTTCATTAGAAGGGAGGGGGGTTTACTCCGGACCCACAATACCAATTCGCCACTACCAGCCGTGATTTTTGGTATATTTCGACGAAACTCGGCATTCGTAGTGGTAATCTACAGGTAAATATCTGTTGTAAAAATAAACTAAATCAGTTCATTACAAGGGGGGGGGGGGGTTTACTCCGGACCCAAATTCCTAATATACTCGTACCGGTCGTAATTTCTGGTGTATTGTAACGAAACGCGGTGTACGTTGTGGGTAACTCATGAGAAATAAGTGTTGTAAAAATGAGCTGAATCGGTCAATCGGAAAGCGGGGGTTTAATTTGTAATATATTTGAATAGAAAAGCCGGCAGACGTAGGTTCACAAAGCCGCCGCAAGGAGCGCTTTCTACCACTAGAGTGACTGTATCCTGTTCCTGCGTTAGATCGAAATACGATAATATGAGGATTTTTGTATTTATTACGTAGTGTAGTAGGTACCATGTGTAAACATAACTCTGGAAGCAGATTAATAATTGATCAGTTACTCATTACAAAATGAGAACTATTCACGTTTTTATTTTATTTATGTAGGATATTTTAAGCAAATTGTTCTGGAAAGCAGTCTACACTACCCAAATTCTGAGGAAAGTGCTTAGTTATGCAACTCCTGCGTGACGGACTTTATATATATATATATATATATATATATATATATATATATATATGTGTGTGTGTCTGTTAACACGATAGCGGCCAGAGTTTTTGTTTTTTCGTCTCGAAACTTGGTATATAGCATTCAATTAGCAAACGATTGAACGAGTTCGTTAACCACTAAAGTCGGTCCACCGGAAGGGGGGGTTTACCCCGAACCCAAAACACTTATTTGACTATGTCAGCCATAATATTTGTTATATTTCAACGAAACTTGGTATTCGTAGTGGTAATATAGAGAGAAAAGTGAGATATAAAAATGAACCAAATCGGTTCATTAGAAGGGAGGGGGGTTTACTCCGGACCCACAATACCAATTCGCCACTACCAGCCGTGATTTTTGGTATATTTCGACGAAACTCGGCATTCGTAGTGGTAATCTACAGGTAAATATCTGTTGTAAAAATAAACTAAATCAGTTCATTACAAGGGGGGGGGGGTTTACTCCGGACCCAAATTCCTAATATACTCGTACCGGTCGTAATTTCTGGTGTATTGTAACGAAACGCGGTGTACGTTGTGGGTAACTCATGAGAAATAAGTGTTGTAAAAATGAGCTGAATCGGTCAATCGGAAAGCGGGGGTTTAATTTGTAATATATTTGAATAGAAAAGCCGGCAGACGTAGGTTCACAAAGCCGCCGCAAGGAGCGCTTTCTACCACTAGAGTGACTGTATCCTGTTCCTGCGTTAGATCGAAATACGATAATATGAGGATTTTTGTATTTATTACGTAGTGTAGTAGGTACCATGTGTAAACATAACTCTGGAAGCAGATTAATAATTGATCAGTTACTCATTACAAAATGAGAACTATTCACGTTTTTATTTTATTTATGTAGGATATTTTAAGCAAATTGTTCTGGAAAGCAGTCTACACTACCCAAATTCTGAGGAAAGTGCTTAGTTATGCAACTCCTGCGTGACGGACTTTATATATATATATATATATATATATATATATATATATATATGTGTGTGTGTGTCTGTTAACACGATAGCGGCCAGAGTTTTTGTTTTTTCGTCTCGAAACTTGGTATATAGCATTCAATTAGCAAACGATTGAACGAGTTCGTTAACCACCAATGTCAGTCCACCGGAAGGGGGGGTTTACCCCGAACCCAAAACACTAATTTGACTATGTCAGCCGTAATATTTGTTATATTTCAACGAAACGTGGTACTCGTAGTGGTAATATAGAGAGAAAAGTGAAATATAAAAATGAACTAAATCGGTTCATTAGAAGGGGGGTTTACTCCGGACCCACAATACCAATTAGCCCCTACCAGCCGTGATTTTTGGTATATTTCGACGAAACTCGGTATTCGTAGTGGTAATCCACAGGTAAATATGTGTTGTAAAAATAAACTAAATCGGTTCATTAGGAGGGGGGGGGTTACTCAGGACCCACAATACCAATTCGCCACTACCAGCCGTGATTTTTGGTATATTTCGACGAAACTCGGTATTCGTAGTGGTAATCCACAGGTAAATATGTGTTGTAAACATAAACTAAATCGGTTCATTAGGAGGCGGGGTTTACTCCGGACCCACAATACCAATTCGCCACTACCAGCCGTGTATTTTGTTATATTTCGACGAAACTCGGTATTCGTAGTGGTAATCTACAGGTAATATCTGTTGTAAAAATAAACTAAATCGGTTCATTAGAAGGGGGGGGGGGGTTTACTCCGGACCCAAATTCCTAATATACTCGTACCGGTCGTAATTTCTGGTGTATTGTAACGAAACGCGGTGTACGTCGTGGGTAACTCATGAGAAATAAGTGTTGTAAAAATGAGCTGAATCGGTCAATCGGAAAGCGGGGGTTTAATTTGTAATATATTTCAATAGAAAAGCCCGCCAGACGTAGGTTCACAAAGCCGCCGCAAGGAGCGCTTTCTACCACTAGAGTGACTGTATCCTGTTCCTGCGTTAGATCAAAATACGATAATATCAGGTTTTTTGTATTTATTACGTAGTGCAATAGGTACCATGTGTAAACATAACTCTGGAAGCAAATTAATAATTGATCAGTTACTCATTACAAATTTAAAAGAGAACTATTCATGTTTTTATTTTATTTATGTAGGATATTTTAAGCAAATTGTTCTGGAAAGCAGTCTACACTACCCAAATTCTGAGGAATGTGCTTAGTTATGCAGCTTCTGCGTCACGGACTTTTTTTATTTGAGGACCTGCGATCTTCGGTTTGCCTCCCAATGGTTGACCTTACTCGTTGGTCGCTACAGCATTGACTGAACTTGATTTTCTATGTTCCGATTGTTGCATAGTATGTTCTTGGATTTGGATGTTTCCTAGATTAATCACTAGCTGTTCAATTTTATCCAAACTACATTCAGCTGATGGATACTTCTTCAAGATTTCTTGTTGCCGATTACCAGATTTTTTTTTTTTTTTTATATATATATCTTTATTTGAAAATTATACAATACAATAATGTATTTTTTATAATTCTTTTGTTCTTGTCTAAAGTCATGATATATCAGTAGGAAGAAAAAAAAAAGCCCAGTGGCCAAAACCTATTAACTAGAAATTTACAGGGATATTTACATTTGGTTTTTGTATGGCTATTTACAATATTTACATTTGAAGTTAACATTTTACAAGCTTAGTTTACAATAGGTCTCTAGGCCATTTGCGCTTAAGGCGACGATGAGGGTTACCGGGAATGGTGGATGAGGATAACTTGTTGATTAGGGGATTGTCGTGACCAGGCAAACGGGAGTGGAAGTTAAGGTATCGGGTTTTGGACAGGGTTTGGACAAAGGGGATTTCTAGGTCATTGTGGATAGTGAAGTTTGAGACATAGAACGGAGCATTGACTATTTTACGGAGTATTTTGGATTGGAGAGATTGGATTCTGAGGATATTGGATCGCTTGGCACACCCCAAAACTTCCAAGCCATACGTCCAGGTGGGTTGAAGTATTGCAGTATATATCCGTCTCTTGTTCTGTAATGATAGTTTGGAGCGAGAATCTAGTAGTCTAGTTAGTAGTCTAAAACGTCTGTTTGTTTCCTGTCTTTTCTTTTGTATGTGTTGGCTCCTGGTAAGTCGTTTGTCAAGGGTAAGGCCGAGGTAGGTAACTTGGGTTTTTTCACTAATTTCCCTTTGGAAAAGATTGACGGAAGGGCATTTGGATCTTCGAAGAGTGAATGTTATGTGCGAAGATTTTTCTGGGTTAACTTTAATCCGCCATTTTATGAACCATGGTTCAAGCAGTTGGAGATGGGATTGAAGGTGTTTGGAAGCAAGTATAGGATCTGAATTGGGTGAGAGGATGGCTGTATCGTCAGCAAAAGTAAAGAGGGTTGTGGAATGGTGGATGGGCATGTCAGCAGAGTACACAAGGAATAAGATAGGACTTAGGATGCCGCCTTGTGGAACACCAGCAAGCTGAGGAAAGGAAGAGGACAGAGATGATCCGCACGAGACGTCGAAGGATCTGTCGGAAAGATAGGAATTTATTATAAGGTAATAGGTTGAGGGAAGGATTTTTTTGAGTTTAAAAAGCAAGCCCTGGTGCCATACCCGATCAAATGCTTGAGAGATATCAATAAATACACCAGAACAAAACTTCTTTTGCTCAAAGGAAGAGGAGATTGAGTCAACTAATCTGTGGCATTGGTGAATCGTGGAATGGGATATTCGAAAACCAAATTGGTGAGGAGGGAGGCAGGGTTCAAGAATAGGGATTAGACGTTTAAGGAGAAGCTTTTCGAGGATTTTTCCCATAATGGGAAGGAGGGAGATAGGGCGATAGGACGAAGGATAATTTACAGGTTTTTGGGGTTTGTGGATCATTTTGATGGTAGATAATTTCCAGGACTTGGGGAAGTAGGTTGTTCTTAGGACTGCATTATATACATAGGTTAGGAATAGGATAGCTTTTTTAGGTAGGCTTTTGAGGATTAAGGGGGTGATAAGATCGGGTCCAGGTGCCTTACAGTTTTTAAGTCTGTGGACAGCTAAGGATACTTCATGAGGATGAAAGGAAGAAGGAGGAGGAGAAAGCGGTAAGGCTGAGTCTAGGAATTCTTCTACATTTGAAGAATGGATAGGGTTTTGGATGGATTCGTGTGGACGGAATACTTGGGAGAGGTGGGATGCGAAGGTTTCAGAAATTTCGGAGTCGGTTTTAGCCCAGCTGTTATCATCTCGACGGAGAGGATGTGATGGATTTGGATGGGATAGGATTCGTTTAGTGGCTGTCCATAGGGATTTGTCATCGGGAGTAAGTTTGTGAGTGTATTCGGCGAATTTGTTTTAAAAGTGTTTGTGTAATTCGTATTGTAGTTGTCTAGTCAATTGGTTGAGGCGAGTCTTGTCCGATGGATAACGTGTGGTTTGCCATATTCTTCTGGCTCTGTTTTTTTCGGTTCGAAGGAGTTGTATATGATCGGGGAAATACGTCACTGGAGGTGATATATGAGGACATTTCTTAGTGGAAATAAGGAGTCCAGTCTGAATGTCTGTAGTCAGTTTGTTTATGGCTGTGTCAATATCGTCTTTAGTCTTAAGAGGGATGTTTAGGTTTAGAGAGGAATTTAGGGAGGATTGAAATGAGCACCAATCAACTGGGCCGTTGATGAGGGATGGGCGGTGAGGACGAGTGAAAAGGATAGGATCAATGTTAAAGGAAAGCAATACAGGGCTGTGATCAGAGGATAAATCAAATAGGTTGGAAATATGGAAAGGAACATGTCTGACACCATGTGTTACAAAATAATCCACTATGTCTGGAGATTTGGATCTGGAAGTAGGCCAGTAGGATGAATTGGGAGGAGAAATGATATTCAGATTGTGGGAATGGATGGTTTGGTGGAAAAGGTTACCTCGAGAGTTGGAGATTCGACATCCAAATTCGGGATGTTTGGCATTGTAATCCCCTCCTGCAATAAATCTGGGACCTAAAGAGGAGAAGAAGGAATTGAGGACGGAAGAAGAGACTGCTTTATTGGGTGGACAATAAGCAGAGGAAATGGTTATTGGGACATGGGAAGAGGATTGGAGGGTAACTGTGGTACTCTGCAGACATTCCAGGGCAATAGATGAAGGATCAGGATAGTGGGAAATGGAGGATTTGATTAGGATGGCAGTACCCCCGTGAGCAGTCCCGTCTGGGTGGTCCGTTCTGTGTGTCCTATATCCAGTGATATAGAAATGTAGTCGGCTAGTCAGGTGAGTTTCTGTAATCAGGGCTATGTCAATGTTTTTGTCTTGAAGTAAGTGAGTCAGTTCGTCTTTGTGGGCTGGGAGTCCATTGGCGTTCCAAAGGAGGATTGAGAGGGGTTTGAAGGAAGGGGCAGTCATGGATGCAGGATAGACAGGATGCTGGTCACTTTGTGGAGGAGGTCAGTGAGGGGGGATATGAGGGCTTGAAGGTTTTGAATTATTTGGTTCAGGTTTACCAGGGCAGTTGTGATTGAGGAGAAGTCAGGGGAGGATTTGGGTTGAGGAATGGTAACCCTCGGGGGAGGTAGACGATGGGGGCCAGTAGTAGGAGCAGGGGTGGTTGTTGGTGGTTTTTGAAGATTCGACCGGAACACAGAGGCGTAGGTTGTTCTTCCTGGATTTGGTTGACTGGAGGGCTGAGGCTGGTAGTCCACTGGAGGCTTCGGTAGGGGTGGGAAGGTTGTAGAATCCTGACTGGGTGCTGCTTGGGAAGTAGTTCTAGCAGGGCCACGTTGTCCACTCCTAGATCTTCTCCGCTTGACCAACTCCTGGTAGGCACTACAACCGCGGTAGTTTGCTGGATGGGCTTGATGGCAGTTTATGCACGTAGCTGGCGTATCTCTGTTCTTTGAACAGTCGTTGGATAGATGAGGACCGGCACACTTCACACACATGGGATTAACCCGACAGAATTTCTTCGTGTGATTGAAGCTCTGGCATCTTGTACACTGAGGGATGTCCTCTTTTTTATGTGGTTCTTCCACTTTTATTGCTGTGAACAGGAGAGTCTTGAGAGAGAAGATGTCCGGATTATTTGGTGCTGGTTTAAGGTTGATGAAGAATAGCGGGAGTGGAGTTCTTGTCGTTTTTTGTAATACATTACAGGCATCCAGCACTTGAAATCCCAGTTTTCCCAGTTCCGAAATGATCATGTCTTTTGGTGTTGTGGGGTGTAGGTGCCTTATGACCACCCTATATGGGTTGTCTTCTTTAAATTGGTAGGTATAGTACTCTATATTTTTCGCTTGGAGGATTTTGACTATTTTTCTGTACGTGTCGGGATTTTTGGCTTGGATCGAAAATGCGTTAACTTTTGATTTACATGCAAATTTTCGTTTGACCGACTTCTGATGCTATTAAGTTGCAGATGCCAAGGAAATCGATGTCCGGCTTCAAATTTATGGGTGGAGGTTCACAGGAGTCATTGAAGTCCTCCTGGTCTGCTTCGGTGTCGTTATCGTCTTGTGGAGCTAGCAGTTGGAATGGGTTTGGAGAGGTGAAATTAGGCTGGTATTGTACTGGTGGAGGTTGGCAGTAAGTCTGGCGGGTTGATGAAACACTCGAAGAAGAGCAGTCCGACTTGGCTTGTTTCTTTTTTTCAGGTGAAACATTCGGAGAAGTAAGATCAGAGGCCCTTGACCTCTTTGAAGTATTATTGCTTGAATGTAAGGAGCTTTTCCTTGAAATTGATTCTTCCATATTTTTGTTGTCCATTTATACGTTTTGCTTGTCTTTCAATTCGAAAAAGTTAAATATTTAATTTAAAAAAAAAAATAATAAATAAATAAAAGGTAGGACTAACAGTTTCGAACTCAGTACGTTTCGGCCTTAGAACGAGAATAGCGAGCGCTACCTCTGAGCTATGGAGTAGTAGGCTGAAGAGAGGGGAGTAAGCCGGGTCCTTGGATATGACAGTAGCCTCTCAGCAGGGGCAGAGGGTAGACCCTAGGCAGGCAGCAGCAGGAATCCTCCACTCCTGGGGCAAGGAGTTGATCACTTGGAAAAATACGAACTTTTACTTACAGTTTTTCCAGTGAATTGAGAAGTAAAGGCTACAGAACTTTACACACTAAATGTTCATAGTTATGGCAGGTTCTCTGCCATTTTTTACGAACTAAAACGGCTTATAACCACTTTTTTTGAGGTGAAAAGTCAAGAGCACTTAAACACGCTGTGACACTGGCAATGGCTAGGACACGACTCCGACCAGAATTTATGCCGAACACTAATCTTCCTCAGCAAAGAATGTTGATCTGTTGGTAGGGGTTTGTCCTCCATTTCTTTCCCCTGATTCCTCAGATCCTTCTCCTCTGTTTGAATTAAATTTTCCTCTCCTCTGTGGCTAACTAATCTCTAAACCTCTTCCTCTAATCTAACTGATCTCTCATGCGGTCTTTTAATGAATTCTTGAATGAACATTTGACCGCATTTGACCTTAATATTGCAATGAAATCACAAACCTGTTCACTTTTATTCCTGTAGATTTGCTGAATTTTAATCGTTCAACAAAGAATTGTCTTGCCTTCCATATTCTTTCAAAAGAACATAAATATATCAATTCTATTGTTGTTACTTCTTCAACATCTTGAGGATAAAAAAAATCCACCAAATATTTGGTGAATGATCAGAACTCATTTTTGGCATTTATGTTGTCATCTTGCATTATGCATACCCTTGTTGCTATGTTAAACCCCTTTATCCAATATTCCCATTCTTCTATAGTTGGATTAAATGCATCTACATGAACATCCTTCTGTGTCAATATATTCATGTCCGAACACACTCCTAATTTACTTTCACCATCCACCTCATCTTTACTCATTTGTTGTTTTCTCCTACTTGTAAGTATAATTTTTCTCCTTGTCGCCATTAAGTAGTATACATTCTAGCGGAACCGACTTCTTAATTGCTGGTCAAAGAACGAATGAAAATTTATTTTTCAGATTAACCAAAATTAAAAACTTTGTAGCTTAACTTTCTAGCAAACTTGCTAGCAGGCACCAATCATTGTCACCAGATGATTTCTTCCTGCTCATCACTTCCATATAAAGTATAAAAAGATAAGTTGCTGTTAATATTCATTCAAGTGGTAGATTTCTTCCTAGAGGAAATGAGAGGGTAAGGGAGGGTGTTTTTTCAGTATGAAGCTATACTGAGGAATTTAGACACTTCATCTAAATATTTTGTTTTTATTTATTTTTTTGCTATAATTTTAGTTGTTAATTTATTTTTTTGCAATGTTGTATTTTTCTATATAAGATTTGGTTTAAAAAATGAGCCATTTATGATCCTACCCCTGAGTCATTTGTTCATCTATTGCACCTACTTTGTTGTAACCAAGCTACATCAACGTATCCAACCCATAAATCAGCTGAGTCTTTTTTTGTCTTTTGTTGTTAAAGAAGTGAGATATATGTGAATATTATATTGCAGTATTTTGTAATCGATTTTCTTTTTGCCTAGTGAAATTGTTTATTTTAATTTGAATAATAATGGGTGACAGGTAACAATCCCCCCAGCACTTAGCCCTCCCAGACCTGTTCTGGCAGGCAGGTGCTGGCAGACTGCTCTCTGCAAGAGGACTAAAACTCTTCAGAGAGGCAGAGGCTTGAGGATTGCGCACTTGTCTGCTCCATTCACAGTCCCTTCAAGTCCATGATCTAACTTGACCCAGAGCGCCAGACAGCGCCAACCACTGGCCAAACTGAGCAGGAACCCGTTGAGGTCACCCATATACCCAAATCTACATTCTCATAATTAATCCTGTCTCCCTAATAAAATTCATTAAATTGATTACAACATCTGCATTATTGGATTGTTTTTAGACATGTGGTAAGAGTGGGTGAAAAGAGTGTGCTCAATACCAAGTCTTACCAAATCCATTTCTGATTGCTTATTCTCACTGGTGGATGTCAACCAATCTTTGGTGCAGATCTGTATTTCTCTGAGCATATTCTCAGTTGTATTGCGCCATAAAGAGTTCCTTGAGTGCATTATTTATTTTTTTTATTTTATTTTTTTTTTTTTTGATAAATTTTGCCATGTCATGTTTATACAACTGTGGGGAATACAAGTTGTTGCAGCTTCCTCGTTTTCAGGAATCCCACAGTGTCCTGGTACTCACATAAAATGAACCATTACTTTGTTACTGGTAAGAGATGTTGAGGTTTCTTGTATTTCTGTGATAAGTGAGTTGCTTGGTTGTGACTTTAGAGTTGATAACATACCAGAGAAGGAATCCATCTAGATTTATATTCAGTAGTGATTCATATAAGTGAAGCGATTTATATATAGCTAACAGTTCTGCAGTATATATTGAGCTAATTGGATTTAAACTTAATTTATATTCCTTATTATTACATATGATTGCAACTCCAATTTCGATCTCAGTTTTGGATCCACTTGTGAATACATTCATCACATATCTATGTTCACTGTTTATTTGTTTTAATTCAGTTTTAATTATAAGTGGATTGGTGTCTTTTTTAATGTACGCTGTAAGTGAGAGATTGACTATAGGTGGTTTTGGAGTCCAGAGTGCTCTAAAAAGGTATGTGTCATGAAGGAGCTTCTAAACTAAACTTCTAAGTTCAATAAAGGACATTTTTTTGCACAATTTCCTGTCTCCCCCAAAGCTTTCTTTGGCTGTTGTTACAATTGTCTCTTTAGCAATGGCTACTGCCAATCTGACAAATGGTATTGGGACTATAGGTGTCACCTCTGAGCCCTCTCCTGTCAATTTGTCTGCTCTCTCATTGCCCAGAATACTTCGATGCCCCGGTACCCAATAAATGACAAAGTTATTCTTCCGTACTAGTTCACACACTTTATTCCATCTGGCATTGTTCACAATTTTTGAGTTGATCTCATGATGTTCTAATGTCTTACAAGTTGCTTAGCTCTCAGTCAGGATATTTGCTCTCTCTGAAAAGCCCTCTCCTCATTTAATTTATGATCTGCAGCTAAAATGGCATAAATCCCTGTCTGAAATCCTGTAGGTGTTCTTCTTAGGAAGAGTTGTAATTTTATACAATTTCACCTCCTGCTCCACACCCCTGATCCTGACACCTCTAAAAATCTGTTATATAAAAAAATAATTTTTAATGTTTCTGATTTTTAAAACAAATATCCACAAATAACTTTGAATGATGACAACCCTCCAGGCAGACCAATATTTTTTCAAAAAAGTTATTATATTTTAAATTTATTAAAATCATTAAAAAATTAAGAACAAAAATTGATAAAATTAAACAAACAATAAAATATGAATTACCCAAATTTATGATTAAATAATTATGTATCTTATATTTTAAATATGATTTGTGTCTTATTCATTTAATGTATAACTAAGAATTATTGTGTTAACCCAATGAATAATTAATGATATGTTTTGAATTTAAATGTTTAATTCGTTATATTTAAATATTTTGTTGTTAAAAATTATTAAGGTTTAATTAAGAAGAGATTATTGATCGCTGATGATATGAAGATAGGGATTTCTTAATAAAACTACATTTTACATATGAAAATGGTTTTATTGGTTGCCAAAGTTTCGGCTTGAAATTCAAGCCTTCATCAGGGCTGTAAAAACAAGCAGGAAAGATTTAATACTAACAAATATTTATATATATGTGTGTATATATATATATATATATATATATATATATATATATATATATATATATATATATATGCAAAATAGATTAAAAAACATGCTACATAGCTAGAAAAACAATATGCTGTAGAATGTAGATTTGAGGTGAGGTACATGTATACATAGATTAAGGTTTAAGATTTTTTTTTTTTAAACTAACACATATCTAATTTGAGACCCTGGAAAAACTTATAGACAAAAAACTGGCTAACTTTTTAATTGAGTAGGAGGTCTCGCAATAAAGATTTAAAAGAAGTGTTGATTTTTATCTTATTAGAATTTCGAGGAGTTATTATTTTATATAATATACTGATAATTAAAATGTTATGTTAATATTTTCTTGGAATTTGTTTTGAGCATTGAGTATTGTGTTAATTAAAAGCTTGCATATTGGAGGTATCAAACACATTTCAATATTTGTGAATTGTATCGAATTTCTGAAAAGTAATATTAAAAATTTGAAGACTAGTATATTTATATTACTAAATACAATATTCCTTCCTTGTTCGGAAACATAGAATACTACTAACTATGTTAAAACTGATATCATTATAATCAGCTTTAATTATTTTAAATGTATCTGATTGGGCATGTACAATAACAGTTTAAATAATTATCAGGTTTTATTCATATCATTGTTATAAAAGAGATCTCATTACCCCTGATCATCCATTCATCTTCATCATGGCTGGCTGTTTGCCATGCTGCTTTGGTGTTCTACATTATGCATTTTTCATTGTAATGGTAATGTACTTATTGTGCAGGAGCACACACAAAAAAAAATAATCTTGCTGCACAGAGCTACGTGTGGAGAGTAGGAGACAATAAAGACCTAAATTAAGCTCTTTAATAAAAAAAAAAGCCAGAGGTGTGAAGGGCCAGGATGTTCCATATTCTGTAACACCTCCATCGTACTGCAGGGTGTTTGAGGAGTTAAGGGTAGGTGTGTGGTATTTTTGCTGATGTTTATTATTGTTCTTGAGAAATTTTTAGTTTACTTTTTAGATTGTTTATTAATATTTAAACTCTTGAAATGGAATATTTTCCCCTTTATTTGCATTGAAGATTATAATTGGCTTTCGATCATCCAATCTCGAATCTCCTCCCTCTATACAGACAGAGCCTACAGATCAGTCACTTTCCTGAGAAACTTCACCCTGGAAAGTCCCTGATAGGCCTTGGTGGAATGCCTGAAGGTTTTTGCGACCCCCTCAGAGCTCATACTAATGGAAGGGGATTTGTGAATGCTGTTTGTTCTAGCAGAAATCACCTCTGCTTGTTCTGCTGTAGATTGGGAGTCAGGGCCAGCCTGTAATATCCCATGTTCTTCGTTCTTATTTTCTTTCGACCATTCTCCTGGTTGTTCCAGCATCTCCCTTCCTTTATTTATTATCCCTTCCTTTATCCTATTCGGCAACTTCCACATGTCCTCGTATGCTGTAGAGGTATCTGATTCATGACCATATTGCACACTAAGGAGACAGTGTGGTCAATACTACGCTGCGTAGTGTCGGTTAAATTACAAATCTCCCTTGTTAAAATACAGTATTATTAGCTAAATCATTCTTAATCTTAAAAAAATTATAAAATGCTATTACTTCCTTATTTGCTTATTGCTAACCTTATTCAAGGGCCTCTAAGACTCTTGAATTTACTTTAGTCACTTACTTCTAGCATACTCTTTAAATCTAAAAATACTTCATGAATTATACTTTCTCACCGTTTCGATCAGACAGAAACAACCAACAAAAGGAATCAGCGATGAGATTATTTCTTCTACCGGAATAATATATCTCAGACATATGTCATATTTATGTTAATGTAAGAGAAACTGTCGTAATTGTGCAAATCCTTGACATCATTTATTCCCGATAGTCAGTAAATATCCCTATCTTAGTTCCTTATATGTAAGTATGGAACTTTTGACAACCAAAACCACAGCCAGCACTTCTTTATATATCTGAACGCGTTTTTTCTCAGTCTCCTTCAGGCTTTAGGATCAAAGTGTGATAGAGTGTCCCCATACACTTATAAATAAATAAGCCAAAAATGAAGTTTGTCTTTGTAAGACCTTTTTTGGGTGTCTTTTCCCAGCGTCTCTTCCATGGATTGGATTATACATTGTATCTTTGACATCACCATCATGTCCTATCCTTCAGCACAAATTGCATATTTAAAACCCTTCTCTACCACCACTGTTCTGTTGAGAATCCCATTATCTCCATTGTCCAACTGAGCTAACCTCGCCCCCGAAGACTTAATTAAATTTCTTTAATAATTAATCCTGTAAGTTTGTACAATTTAAATGATATCTATAATTATTTAATATATACTTTAGGATTGAAAAGGCTCATTCCACACTTATTGGAGTGGCTAAGCTGGGAGTATCGGATAAGTGCTAATTAATATTGGTAGGCAAGTGTGTATTTTCTTTCTTTCCAACACAACCCTAAAAATCTTGATTAAAAGACTTAAAACTTCTATTTTTAATTGAAAAAAATAAAAGTATTATTTTTATATTCATGTACCTAATTCTAGAAGTTCCTAAATAACTTATACTCTTAAGATTTTTAAATAAAAGTTTTTCTTTAACTGTTATTTTTTAGCTTATAAAATAAAAGTTTTTTTAACAGTTAAATTTTAACTCTTTTGATAAAAAAAAAAATAACTGTTTCGATCCCTGCTTGAAACAATTCCAATATTTACATTCTTTAAGGAAGTTACATGTCCCTTTAAAAATGTATTATGGCCTTCCTGTAAAGGGTATTCTCCATTATCAATGCTCATTTTTTAAATCTATCTTATAGCCGACAAGAATATCTAGATAACAAATATTGAGTAAATACTTGAGTTGAATGATATTTTCATCCTGCAAAATTGTTAATACTTCAAGAAAGATAAATAAAACGCTTTGCCTGCTTGTTGCCTTCCACAAGCATCCATTAATTCTATTGTTTTCTTAGAAAGGCCAGATAAATTGCTATGTAAGAAAGGAGAATGAAATATTCAACCTAATTGTCGAAGAAGACTTTCAATAGAAATATAAAGGCTTTAATAAGTATGCAAGCTGCGTATTGGTAATAATATCAAGATAATGTTCATAGGGCGAGGTTAGTGGTAGAGCACTCGACTAATGAGCAAGAGGATCCAGGTTCAAAACCCGAGTGTACACTAAAGATTTATTCTTCTAGTTTCATCATTCGAGGGTCGGATTTGGGGTCCCTGGTCATCCCTCAGGTCCCCCTAATTAATTAATAGGTATCTGCAAAGGGAAAAAACAGGTGGCCGGAGCATAATACTGACCACACTGTCTCCCCAGTGCGCCGTATGGTCAATAATCTGATACCTCTACAGTATATGCCCCTCTGGGCCCTTAGTGGCCTGTTATGGGACTGATTTTTTGTGATTAAATAAATTACAAATATTTTTCGAGTAATTCATTAGGGAAGTATATAAATTACACAATGTTATCAGGATCTGATGGTCCGTCATGAGGGAGAAGATCATGAGTCTAGAATGTTTCTAGAGAATATATATATATATATATATATATATATATATACATTATTTATTCTTGTAGATGACCCAAAATATCCAAATTCTTTTTTATCCTAGGAGGCATGGGGTCATTAAAGCAGTCTTAATTTATTACACCACTTTATTGATTGGGCCCGACATGTTTCGTGCGTCTTTTCTTCGCACCTGTTCAGGGGCACTTCTACAACAAAATATCATTTTTTTTAACATCCGCACAAACCATTTTTCCATTATATTAAAGCCATCAATACGACCTATGTAGGCTAGCAGTCCAAGTGCCATGTCCCCAATGGCTGAAAATACGCTTTCTAATCTTCACAAGAGCCTCCTAACCAAAAATTTTATTTGACAATTATTTTTCCATTTATCTCGAAAACGGTTAATGGCGTCGCCTTGGAAATGGTTTTATTCGTTTTTGTAGTCCAAGAAAAGTGTAAAACGAGTGCTTGCAATCATATGAAGTAAGCCTAACGAGTTGTTTTCACGCAAATTGCGCTCTAAATACCATGTTCCGGTAGACGGATTCTGCTGGTTAACGATCTTGACTTTTCAAATTAGACAAAAGATTTTTGTACCAAATCTCATTAAACTCGGACCAATATTCATTGAGATAGAGCGCGAATAGACAAATTTATATACACACAAATTTGAACCACCGTTATTTTCGTTCTCTAGGGGTTCTGAAAGGTACATTTTCTAGTCGGCACTTACGGATTGCGTCATTTGTTCTACCTTATAATCGGGGTTCCTGTCTATGGTGGAATATATTTAAATATCCAAGACAGAATTTCTTATAAATGCAAGGAACGCACCTCAGTACACGAGACAATAGTTCATTTTTTCTGTATTTGCAATCCCCCCCCCCCCCTGACACCTTTTTACGAATTAATGAAAATAAGATAGTTAGTTAATATATTCATTAATTATTATGACAATGAAACAAAATACAATTTTACGACGAGTTTTAGATAAAAAAAAGATAATAATTATATTATTTTGTGATATTTTTCTACTTTGTTCCGGGATTGCTAATATTAAAGAGGAGGTTACCGAAGGAACGCCATTGTTATTATTATGAAACAAAGTTAATGGTGGATATCCAGGTGAGTCCATCATATTCAATATTGTTTTGTAAAAGTAAATACTATTATTTCGCATGTTAGTAATTAATTCTCGCCTTCTTTCATGAACACAATACTAAACAAAAATGTCTGTAATGAAGGGGCTTGTTAATGTTTGACAGTTATCTTTTAGTATACATTGAAATGTTCGACTATGATGTTTTAAATGTTTTAGCTAAATATAAGAGATAAAAAAGGCCTTACTAAATGTATTTACTTAAAATAATACTAACACATTGAAGTTTAACTCCATAGGTATGACTTTTTATTTGTACTTCCAGTGATACATAATGAGTAACTTTAATTTGGTACCATAGCTGTTAAAAACAAGTTAAAAACACTGTTTATTATTTATTATGTCAAGCTATCGTTATTTTTATTATTTAATCGTCCAACAAATCACTTTATATTTAAAAAATTATTGAATAGGACATGTTATTTCCTGAATTTCAAGAACTTTATCCGTTTATATAGGCCTTTTATTGTCATAAAACTCACCAAGAGAAGTTAGTTATTAAGGTTTCACTCACGAAAAAAAGTTTGGAAGATTTCGTCAACTCTTCATTGAGCCTACATACCAGTTAGAGTAAACACAGATCACTTAAGCCCATTTTCTGTAAATTTTGAAATTGCACCTCAATAAATCAGTGTTTTCTCCTCCTAAAGAATGATAGCCTTTTTTACATTATAGTAAGTGATACATCTATATCACTGAACAACAAAGTGAGCTGAAGAACTCAGTTTAGACTTGTGGGTTAAATTAAATGTTAATGTTGAAATAATTTTAAATCAACATAGTATAATGATACAGGAAAGTATATTTTGTTGTAACCCAACTTGTAAAATAATGGTTAAAATAATTAAAAATAACACTGCGGATACAGTTACACTATGAAATAGGTTTAACTCTCAGTAATAATAGCAAAATGATTAACTTTGATGAGAAGGACCCTTCTAGTAAGACGGTAGTGGTTAACGCACTTATTCAATGCTATAAACCAGGTTTCGTTGCAGAAAAAAAATCAAAAGCTCTGGCGGGTATATAACAATTTTAATGGGGGTCATTTTTGGTATCTAATAGCTAGTAGATAGTAGACATTTTTCAAAACTTCTTTTGTTCAATCTCAATAGCTAAATTTCTTTGGAAAGAGCCAAACAAAGTCTTGAATTCAATGTAGTTTTTTTATATAATTTGAACATGAGGGTGGGGAACTATCGATTGATTCTTTTTATTAACTTACCAGGTGTTGTTCCCTAAATTTGTTTAAAACATTAACTTATATTTGCGACGTTTCGAATCTGTTTAGATCCATCATCAGGCATCTAAAATGTAAAAAAAAAAAAATAAAATAAAATAAGAAAGAAACTTCTCCTACCTCACTAATACCAATGCATTATGTAAATGAGTATGTATTGGTATAAGTGACATAGGAGAAGTTTCCGCATAATTGTTTGTTTTTATTTTACATATTTTTTATTGATGGGCGTACCCCATGAATAATCATTTTCAGAACTTCGAAACCCACAATTGTTCATTTTACTGTTACATTTTTGAAACCAATATTTCGGCGACTAACTTAACCCATAAAGTGAATGTTTTCAAGTTCAAGATGGACTCCGAATGAATATCTATTCTAGTAGGTGGTACAAAACAATGGTTTCGTTTATTTCCCCATATGAAAATGCACTTTTTACACCCAATTGATATATTATAAAATCGTTTTGAGCAATAACTGCTAACAATACTCTTAAGGTTTCTAATTTTGCAACAGATGAGAATGTATCCTGGATTGTACACTCTTGCAAAAAATCGCCAAACTACCTACATTCTTCTTTGTAAATACCCACTTGTTAGTAACTATCAGTGATCCTTTATCTGGCTTTTCTACTACTTCACATGTATGATTTTCACCAAGAGATTCAAGTTCGCCTTTGATTGCTTTTAACCTATTTGACTTAGCCCTGTGAAATTTAATATCTTCATATCTTGACGGAACATCTACTTCTAACTGAATAAGTAATGCCAATAAGCTTTCTTCTTTATTTCTTTGTTTTAACTCAAATCTGTCACATAGTCTTGATACTAAGCTGGTTTTCTTTTAATTATTTTTTCTTCATCAATTTGATCTTTGCAATTCTCCTGTTTTCGTGGATCATCTTTTTCTTGTATTTGATTATCAAATTTATATTCATATCACTTCTTGCAGTATCATCTTCAGTCAAAACCCCATTTTGGAATGCTATTCTAACTGTATTATTATTTAATGAATGAAATGGCCTTATATTTCACCAACAAATATTTACAATTATTTACAGTTATTGGAAAAATTTTACAAATGAAACAATGAAGTTATAAAATAATAGGAAATAAAACCATTTAATGATAACCAACAACAAATGTTCATGAAGACCTTCCCTTTCAGGAGTAGTAGTCTACACTTCCCTGGGGACCAGCCTATAGGTAAGCGGAAGTCACTAAGATCTCTGCACCTTTATTTTTCCAGGCTTGGTGATCGGTTACTAATCTCCTCCACAGCGGTCCAGCGTTTTTTTAAACAATCTCTCCATCTTTTAGCATGTCTGCCCCTATTTCCTTTCCGGTCATATGGCATCCACCTTGTCACTTCTTGGGACCATCTTCAGTCTTGCCTTCTCATCAGATGTCCCGCCAAATTCCACTTCAGTGAAGTAACATATGAACAGATATCTCTCAGTCCAGTTCTCCTCCTTATAGTCGTATTCCGGATCCGATCCTTCCTCTTCACATTTAAGATGCTTCTTTCAAAAGATCGCTGCCAGAAAAGTAATCTATTGGTATTGGCTTTAGTTAATGACCAGGTCTGGCTCCCGTACATCACTGCTGATAGGATGCAGGTTTTAAATACCCTCTTCTTCATTTCCATTAGAAAATCTCCCTTCATTATTAGTTTCAGAGACCAGTACTTTTTACAACCTAGAGATATAGAATTATAAAATGCTATGTATATATATTATATATTTATGAATAGTACACACTCTATTTGTATGGGATACATGCTCAAAAACAAATAGTATATTTGATTGATTGATATAGGAAGTGGTTTCCAGGAGTAATAAAGTTAACAATAAGTCCCTTTATGTACTTCGTAGAATTATGGGAGTCAAGAAAAATAAGAAAGGCACACGTTAGGTGTATGTAGGTATTAACCGAAATAAATCAGATTTGTCAGTTGACCCCTCTGTGATTATCCATCGTAAGGTAGGACAGTGAGGAATCAAATTTTGAAGAGTAAGATAAGAAACTGTGAGTAGTAATCTTAGTAATAATCATGCCGAGATTGTCCAAGGTGTAGGAAGGAATGTTTTTTATGTAACCAGCTCTGGTCGTACAGTAAGACCACAAATTAGATATGTGGAAGAGGTTTAGTCAATTTATTTATAAAATATTCATCAAGTACGTATAGTTTAAATTTAGGTTAAAGTCTTTTGTCTAGTATAAGTCTTAAGTATTGTTTATTTAATAAACGGTAGAAAATAAATTTACCATCTCATGGGAGACCTCATATATTAGGGAGCACTTACAACACAACACATGCAGGATTGTACCTGTTCACAATACAGAGATCCAATGCCCAACAGGAAACAAAGAGAAATGAACATTAACTCCACTTCAATGGTACATTCCTCAATAAAATAAGTGTAATACAACACTTATAATTTAAATAAAAATAGATTATTCAGAAAACCTTTAAACATTATACACCTTAGTGGTTTAGTAAATGCATCTGCCAATTGGCTCTGTGTTTGTATATATATACAAACAAAGAGCCAAAAATAATTATTCCGTCAACATAATTGAAACATCAATAATTTTATTCAAATATTATTGATGTTTGAAATAATTATATTTTACAACCAAATGTTTTACCCTCGTCTGCTCTGGATTTTTACCAATTTTAATTGTACTTTGATTGTCTTCAAAGATTGTGATACATCCTGAATTAATCCCTAATTTAAACGATTTGTCTACTACTTCACATGTATCATTTTCATTAAGAGATTTAAGTTTACCTTTGATTGCTTTTTCCCAATTTTACTTGTCCCTGAGAAATTTTTTATCTTCATATATTGATGGAACATCTACTTCTGGCTGAATAATTAATGCCAATAAGCTTTCTTTGTTATTTCTTTGTTTTATCTTAAATCTTTCACATAGTCTTGATACCAAGCTGGTTTTATTTTAATTATTTCTCCGTCATTAACTTGATCTTCACAATTCTCCTGTTTTCCTGGATCATCTTTTTCTTGTATTTCATTATCAAATTTATCTTCACTAATATCACTTCTTGCATTATCATCTTAAGTCAAAATCCCATTTTGGAATGCGATTCTAACCGCATTATTATTGAATGAATGAAATAGCCTTTTATTTCCTTAAGAAATATTTACAGTTATTGGAATAATTTCACATTCTCTTCATTATTAGTTTCAGAGACCAGTACTTTTTCCGCCCTAGTGATAGCTGTCTTTCAACTTCTTTTTTTTGACTTATTTTTGAAAGAGATACGTTGACCCAGTTAGGTATTGCCATCCACGTAGTCGACAACTATGTCTTCGCTTGCCAATCGTATTTCGGTCCTCTCGGAATTGGTCATGGCCTTTGTTTTTCAGTTAGTCCCACTGCTTTACATGCTTTCAACAAGTCATCCAGCATTGTGATGAGATCTTCCCTCTTGTTTGATATTATCACAATGTCGAATTATTATTACCGGATTTAATTTCATCAAAAACCACACCGCAACCCAAGACTATTTTTTGGTTGATAGGATCCCACAATCGCCAACACCTAGTAGGAGCATATCCTACCATATAGATTTTTCCCCCTTTTAGATAAAATTTTTCCCTCGACTCTTTGGGGACATTTTTATAAGCAATACTCCCAAAAACCCTAAGGTTGCCCAAATTGTTTTCCCTCTTTTTTCAAAGTTCACTAGGAGTTCTTATCGCATGACTTAGTTGAGCTCCTATTTGTTAAACCGGTTGAACAGAAAATTGCATCCCTCCACACTTATTTTGGTAGGTTTGAATCAATTAAGAAAGTCGAGCCTTGTCTACTTGTGTCCTTTTTAATCTTTCAGCTACAGGACTAATTTCTGGATTACAAGGGGCTGTATATTCAATCCTAATTCCCTTGTTGGAACAAAAAAAAATGTATTCTATGCCCGATATATTTTCCTCCGTTGTCAGCTCTGATTTTAAACAATCGACTAGAAAAAAGTTTTGTAATATATTTATAATATTGGACACATTTTTCAGATATCCGAGACTTGCTTCCGAAAAGATAAACAATCACATTATTATCAGTAAATGTAACAAAATACTCATATCCGTCACATGTTACACGTGTAACTGCACCACACGAATGAATAAGTTTCAGGGGTTTACATGCTTTTGATATTTTACTATTAAAAGGTTGCCTTGACCTTTTAGCATAAATATGCTTTAGCATATATAAATAGCATATATAGATATACTTTTTTTTTATCTTTATTTGTCAATTATACAATAAAGTATTTTTTATAATTCGTTTGTTCATGAATTAAAATCATGATTTATCAATAGGAAAAAAAAAGCCCATTGGCCAAAACCTATTAGCATGAAGTGTTAACAGATGTTTACATCTTGTTTTTGTGTGCCTAACTTTTTCCTAAAATACAATTTACACATCGGATATTTTTCAAATTATTTACTCCCTCAACTAAATTTTCTGTAATAAATCTACTATATATTTGTCAAATACCACTCACTCACTCATCTATCAACGCCCAGCCCAAACCCCTCGACAGAAAATTTTGAAATTTTGCATGGACACTCCCTATGTAACGTAGGCGCTCGCTAAGAAAGGATTTTTTGATATTCGTATTTTTAAGCATTTTTAGGGGGGTTTAAAGTTTGAGTTGGTTAGAGAAGGAGTTGCCTGGGCAAGCCTAGGCAGCCTGCGTTGCTAGGACGATAAAGAACAGCTGTTACCATACATTATCTATCTCATAGTTTTATTTCTAATTGAGGTTAATTTCAACTATGATGGCATACCTTGAATTACTAAAAATTAACTGTCCCTCAAGGAGTTTTAATTGCGTTTCTTTTCTGCCTGTCCCCGTCAGATAGGCTTGCCATATTTTTGGAGAGTTAAACCGAGACACATTAATATGGGATGGGCATACCGGGGGGGGGGGGGGTTAAAAAGAGTACAAATTATAAGCAAAATGGCTGGTGAGTTTTAAGCCTAGCAACTAACGGGAAGGGGGAATCCTAAACTGTTAGTCTACCCAAACCTTAAAAATAAGAACGGAACTTTTTTTGCTACTTGATTTTCTTAAAACAATCTCTCAGCCAAATAGTAGTGTTTGGCAGCTGGCAGCACTGTGCAGGTAGTTCCAGCATTTTACAGTCAGATTACTTCTGATTTCTTTGACACTGTGAGCAGTAGTAAAAAGTCCGACTCGCAGGAACTGCCTCATCTTAGCGCGGTTCCGTTCTTATCCCTAGTCTAATTTCGAAAGATTAAAATAGAAGCAGTTATTATTTTGTTGAGAGGAGATCGTTGACCGTTGATGATGCAAGGTAGGGATTGTCCGGGTTAGGTCACTGCTACTTAATAATACATACCCCATATGTGTAGGTATGTGGGCATATATATGTACATATGTGTGCGTGTATATGTGTATGTGTATATGCATATATATAAATATATATATATTATATATGTATATATATATATATATATATATATATTTACATAGATATGTGCATATATTAGTGTTAAATATGTCCTACTTGTATTTACAGCCCTGATGAAGGCTTGAAGTTCAAGCCGAAACGTCGGCACAATAAAACCATTTTTACGATAAAATGTAGTTTTATTAAGTAGCAGTGACCGAACCCTGACAGTTATATTTTGGTTCCACCAGTCTTGAAAGGTAGGATTTACAATCTGACCTGGAAGGGTCGGCAACACAAGAAACCGTCCCGCTAGTTGCAAGGTTTTGGAATCTTGGAAATCTATATTTCTAACAATAAATTGTTTTTGTTATTTTACTTAACCTGTTTTATTTTCGAATACATTATCCAACTATAAGCAATTAAAAAATAACAAGGAATAAAATACAGGCGAAAAGAACACTTTGAATAAGCGAAATCAATTACTTTAAAGCTTTAAGCTCTTATTTCTCCGATTGACATCGCCTAATCAAAACATTCATTAGAACCTTTTATGTAGAGCATTTAATAAGCTTTCTAATGGTATTCTTCCGTTTACCAAAATTCTCAACAGTTTTCGAGATATTAAAGAAAGTTCCCAAAATTTATATTATTTCTAGCAACAGAAAATTGGCCTCATTTTTCATATCCTGTTTTACACACAAAATTTTCGCAACATAAGAAATTACAAAACTAAAAAGCAATAAAAAACGAAGGGAAAGAGACAAAAATTACAACAAGAACGACAAAAACCCGTTCATAAGAACAAAACAGACGTATTTGAAGTTTTAAGCACTTATTTCTCCGATTGACATAACCTAATCAAAAATAGTTTTAGAATCTTTTTTGTAGAGAATTTAGTAAGCTTTCAAATAGTTTCTATCCACTTACCACGATTTCCCAACCGTGTTCGAGATATTAATGAAAGTATACGAACTTCCCAAAACTTTTCATGTCTGTTCATAAAATATTTTATTCTAACCCTTCCTTAACTCCAAACGTAACAAAACTTTCAACATATTAGTTTTAATGAAAGTAGAACATGCAGATAAAGTTTCAACTGAATCCCATGATTCTAAGTACCCAAACCAAAAACGGTATTCAAAAAATATTTTTCCAATTTTCTCAAAAACGGTTAAAGCTATCGCCTTGAAAATGGTTTCATTCGTTTTCCTAGCCCAGGAATCATATAAAACGAGTACTTAGAAGCTTATGAACTCAAAAACGTAAGCGTTACGATTTTTTTTGCGCGAATTTCGCCCCAAACGCCATCTTCCGGTAGGCGGATTTCGCTGGTTAACGAACTTGACCTTTCAAATTGGACGACGGATTTTTGTACCAAATTTCATCAAAATCGGACCATTCGTCTTCGAGCTAGAGAGCGAACAGACAAATATATATATATATATATATAAATATATACATATATATATATATACAAATTTGAACCACCATCATTTTCGGTCTCTAGGGGTTCTGAAACGCAAAATTTTCTAGTCGGCACTTCCGGATTGTTTCATTGTATCAACCTTATAAGCGGGGTTCCTCCCTATGGGGGAGGGAGGAACCGCGCTAAAAATGTTGATTGTAGAAAAGTAACCAATTTAAAAAAGATTCTTATAAACATGAATTCATTACTTTTTACATCTTACAGCCTTTTCCGGGACATTGATAAAACTGGGCGGGACACCGAAACAATTGCAAAATACCGGGTCAGTCCTGGTCAAACCGTGATGTATGGCATATCCTTAGGTTTTCCAGGTGAGGTAATAATATCCGGAACCCTTGCACAGCCTCCTCCCCTCTAACCTTGGTAATACTCGTAAGTATATTGGGTGTTACCATATGACTTCTTGGAAACATAAACTTTTAAATTTTAACGCCCATTGAATAAAATATAGTATGACGGGAACCGTGCTGTAATAAACTGCACAGAATTGTATAGTAACGTAATTTTAATGAAACATTATTTAACGCAATAAAATAACTACTTATCTGCCGTGACGAAGCACGGGTATTCAGCTAGTATGTCTATATTCTTGTAGCCCAAGTGCCTAGTCGATGGAGCCATAACTCTAATTCATCAAAATATTATAGGATAACTATTTTTTAAAGAATTTCCATGAAGAATAAGAGACTTGTCAACTTCCATTTTAATCATTTATAACGAATCTTTTTTCCCCCCCAAAAAATAAAGTGATTGTTTAAAAAAGCCCAGCAATTTCTTTTATAAGAAATTATTTTAAAACCAACTTGTTCCAATTTCGTTACTGACAATAAATTCTTTCTTACTTCTGGAACATGATATGCATTCTTAATAGTACATGGAACAACATTACCTTCAATATTATAAATATTAGCATTCATATTACCGATTCCTACAGCTTCCAAGATCACATGATTTTCACCAACACTTATGTTTTTTGGAATTTTTGTTTTGACATAATTATCAAATAAACAAAATGACCTGAATCGACACACCACACTAAATCACTATCTATCTTTAACTGCTTTTTTTATTTGAGGACCTGCGATCTTCGGTTTGCCTCCCAATGGTTGACCATACTCGTTGGTCGCATTGACTGAACTTGATTTTCTATGTTCCGATTGTTGCATAGTATGTTCTTGGATTTGGATGTTTCCTAGAATAATCACTAGCTGGTCAATTTTATCCAAACTACATTCAGCTGATAGATACTTCTTCAAGATTTCTTGTTGCCGATTACCAGAATTTATGCCGAACACTAACCTTCCTCAGCAAAGAATGTTGATCTGTTGGTAGGGGTTTGTCCTCCATTTCTTTCCCCTGATTCCTCAGATCCTTCTCCTCTGTTTGAATTAAATTTTCCTCTCCTCTGTGGCTAACTAATCTCTAAACCTCTTCCTCTAATCTAACTGATCTCTCATGCAGTCTTTTAATGAATTCTTGAATGAACATTTGACCGCATTTGACCTTAATATTGCAATGAAATCACAAACCTGTTCACTTTTATTCCTGTAGAGTTTGTTGAATTTTAATCGTTCAACAAAGAATTGTCTAGCCTTCCATATTCTTTCAAAAGAACATAAATATATCAATTCTATTGTTGTTACTTCTTCAACATCTTGAGGATAAAAAAAATCCACCAAATATTTGGTGAATGATCAGAACTCATTTTTGGCATTTATGTTGTCATCTTGCATTATGCATACCCTTGTTGCTATGTTAAACCCCTTTATCCAATATTCCCATTCTTCTATAGTTGGATTAAATGCATCTACATGAACATCCTTCTGTGTCAATATATTCATGTCCGAACACACTCCTAATTTACTTTCACCATCCACCTCATCTTTACTCATTTGTTGTTTTCTCCTACTTGTAAGTATAATTTTTCTCCTTGTCACCATTAAGTAGTATACATTCTAGCGGAACCGACTTCTTAATTGCTGGTCAAAGAACGAATGAAAATTTATTGTTCAGATTAACCAAAATTAAAAACTTTGTAGCTTAACTTTCTACCAAACTTGCTAGCAGGCACCAATCATTGTCACCAGATGATTTCTTCCTGCTCATCACTTCCATATAAAGTATAAAAAGATAAGTTGCTGTTACTATTCATTCAAGTGGTAGATTTCTTCCTAGAGGAAATGAGAGGGTAAGGGAGGGTGTTTTTTCAGTATGAAGCCATACTGAGGAATTTAGACACTTCATCTAAATATTTTGTTTTTATTTATTTTTTTGCTCTAATTTTAGTTGTTAATTTATTTTTTTGCAATGTTGTATTTTTGGTATATAAGATTTGGTTTAAAAAATGAGCCATTTATGATCCTACCCCTGAGTCATTTGTTCATCTATTGCACCTACTTTGTTGTAACCAAGATACATCAACGTATCCAACCCATAAATCAGCTGAGTCTTTTTTTGTCTTTTGTTGTTAAAGAAGTGAGATATATGTGAATATTATATTGCAGTATTTTGTAATCGATTTTCTTTTTGCCTAGTGAAATTGTTTATTTTAATTTGAATAATAATGGGTGACAGGTAACAATCCCCCCAGCACTTAGCCCTCCCAGACCTGTTCTGGCAGGCAGGTGCTGGCAGACTGCTCTCTGCAAGAGGACTAAAACTCTTCAGAGAGGCAGAGGCTTGAGGATTGCGCACTTGTCTGCTCCATTCACAGTCCCTTCAAGTCCATGATCTAACTTGACCCAGAGCGCCAGACAGCGCCAACCACTGGCCAAACTGAGCAGGAACCCGTTGAGGCCACCCATATACCCAAATCTACATTCTCATAATTAATCCTGTCTCCCTAATAAAATTCATTAAATTGATTACAGCATCTGCATTATTGCCAAGAATTTTTTATTTGGTTCTGCTTATTTTTTGCTTGGTTCTCAAGTTGTCATAAAATGGACATTCTGTCAGGATATGTCGACAGTGAAGAGTGTCCCACAAGTGTCACAAATTAGTGGATTGTCTTTAGACATGTGGTAAGAGTGGGTGAGATGAGTGTGCTCTATACCAAGTCTTACCAAAACCATTTCTGATTGCTTATTCTCACTGGTGGATGTCAACCAATCTTTGGTGCAGATCTGTATTTCTCTGAGCATATTCTCAGTTGTATTGCGCCATAAAGAGTTCCTTGAGTGCATTATTTATTTATTTTTTTTTTTTTTTGATAAATTTTGCCATATCATGTTTATACAACTGTAGGGAATGCCAGTTGTTGCAGCTTCCTCGTTTTCAGGAATCCCACAGTGTCCTGGTACTCACATAAAATGAACTATTACTTTGTTACTGGTAAGAGATGTTGAGGTTTCTTGTATTTCTGTGATAAGTGAGTTGCTTGGTTGTGACTTTAGAGTTGATAACATACCAGAGAAGGAATCCATCTAGATTTATATTCAGTAGTGATTCATATAAGTGAAGCGATTTATATATAGCTAACAGTTCTGCAGTATATATTGAGCTAATTGGATTTAAACTTAATTTATATTCCTTATTATTACATATGATTGCAACTCCAATTTCGATCTCAGTTTTGGATCCACTTGTGAATACATTCATCACATATCTATGTTCACTGTTTATTTGTTTTAATTCAGTTTTAATTATAAGTGGATTGGTGTCTTTTTTAATGTACGCTGTAAGTGAGAGATTGACTATAGGTGGTTTTGGAGTCCAGAGTGCTCTAAAAAGGTATGTGTCATGAAGGAGCTTCTAAACTAAACTTCTAAGTTCAATAAAGGACATTTTTTTGCACAATTTCCTGTCTCCCCCAAAGCTTTCTTTGGCTGTTGTTACAATTGTCTCTTTAGCAATGGCTACTGCCAATCTGACAAATGGTATTGGGACTATAGGTGTCACCTCTGAGCCCTCTCCTGTCAATTTGTCTGCTCTCTCATTGCCCAGAATACTTCGATGCCCCGGTACCCAATAAATGACAAAGTTATTCTTCCGTACTAGTTCACACACTTTATTCCATCTGGCATTGTTCACAATTTTTGAGTTGATCTCATGATGTTCTAATGTCTTACAAGTTGCCTAGCTCTCAGTCTGGATATTTTCTCCCTCTGAAAAGCCCTCTCCTCATTTAATTTATGATCTGCAGCTAAAGTGGCATAAATCCCTGTCTGAAATACTTTAGGTGTTCTTCTTAGGAAGAGTTGTAATTTTATACCATTTCACCTCCTGCTCCACATCCCTGATCCTGCAACCTCTAAAAATCTGTTATAAAAAAAAAATAAAAAATAATTTTTATGTTTCTGATTTATAAAACAAATATTCACAAATAACTTTGAATGATGACAACCCTCCAGGCAGACCAATATTTTTTCAAAAAAGTTATTATATTTTAAATTTATTAAAATCATTAAAAAATTAAGAACAAAAATTGATAAAATTAAACAAACAATAAAATATGAATTACCCAAATTTATGATTAAATAATTATGTATCTTATATTTTAAATATGATTTGTGTCTTATTCATTTAATGTATAACTAAGAATTATTGTGTTAACCCAATGAATAATTAATGATATTGCTGGGATTTAATGTTTGTGTTATCAAAGTTCCCAAACAAATTTTTAAACAAAATATAATAAATTTTTATTATATAAATTGAAATTAATAAAATGTCCTTAGAAACTTGAATCCAATAAAAAGGAGATGCTGCTTGAAGTATGCGGTTGCTCTTGAAAAAAATACTTAAGATGAGAGACTCACTGATACAGCTCTTCTGTGAAGCACTTGTCTCGACTCCCTGTCACTGGATAAAGTTTGACTGATACACACAAGCACTGAACATTGTCTCAGAATTGTCTTAAAAACTTTTTGCCTTTTTTTTTTTAGCTACCAAGCTTTATATGAAAACTGTGAGCATATGTTTTTTAATCATTTGATATTTTTTAATATTATATAAAAGCTGCTACATTGCTCCCCCCCTGATGACGGAGTCAGCGAAGAAGACCTTGCGTTTAACTAGCCTTCCAGCTCTTGTTCTATACTCTGAGGGCCGCTTGGGTTGCAGGTTGCTGGTTGCAGGCTGTGGTTCAATAGTGGAAGGTAGGCCTGGTTCTGGTATCTGCGTCGTGGGGTCTACTTGCTTCGATGAAGGAGATGTGGTTTGCGGCTGGAGGTTGGTTGTTGAAGCGGCGTTCCTCTCTATGTCGGTCGTAAGAAGATAAGCAGGCTTCAATCTATCAATAGAGACGACTACTGGTTTTTGTCCTATGGCTAGGGTAAAGTGTTTGGCCGTACGACTTAATACTTTATGAGGACCAGAGTAGGGTGGGACAAGTGGTCGGCGAACTGCGTCCTCCCTCAAGAATACGTGGGAGCTTGTGTGTAAGTCCTTGTGTTGAAACGTCTTTTGATAACTCGAACGTGCTAGGGCTGGCTTGAGCTGTGCGAGATCCTGCTTTAGAAGTTGTAGGGATATGATGGGTTCTTGTTGCAATGGGGTGTCTGCAAGGAATTCCCCTGGTAACCTTAAGGGCTGTCCATACAGTCCTTCGGCAACACTTGCACCCATATCCTCCCTGAATACCGATCTAAGCCCTAGGAGTACTGAGGGTAGGAGTGCAACCCATCTGTCTGTCTCCAATTGAGCCATTATTGCAGCCTTCAAGCTCCTGTGCCACCTCTCCACACAACCGTTACTTTGCGGGTGGTAAGCAGTTGTTCGCTTTTTATCGATACCTAGGAGCGCTGTTAGCCTCTGGAATATCTCTGCCTCAAATTGACGGCCCTGGTCGGTGGAGATCCTTGCAGGTACTCCGAAGCGAGCAATCCAGTGGGTGTAAAACGCCTCTGAAACCGTGCTTGCCGTAATATCTTCCAGAGGGATAGCTTCCGGCCACCTAGTTGCTCGATCCACCATTGTTAAGCAATAACGTTTGCCGTTAGAGGGTGGCAAAGGGCCTATTAAATCCAAATGAATGTGCTGGAATCTTGGTGCCGGTTGAAAGGTTCCTAAGGGACTGACAGTATGGCGCTGGATTTTACTGCGCTGGCAGGGGATGCAGGTTCTAGCCCATTCGCCTACGTCTGACTTCATACTCGGCCAGAAGTAGCGCGAAGAAAGAAGTTTTCTTGAAGCACGTATTCCGGGGTGACTTAGTCCATGAAGGCGATCAAACAAAGGTTTCCTGAAGTGCTCAGGAATATATGGTCTCGCCTTACATGATGATGTTTCACAAAAGAGCGGGACGTCTTGGCCTGGAATGGTGAGGAGCTTTAAAGTAAGCTTAGGATTCTCTTTTAATTCCTCTATCGTAGGGTCAGCTTTCTGTGCCTTAGCAATAGCTGCAAAATCATCAGGCAACTGAACCTCTTCTACTCGTGACAGGGTGTCAGCTACTACGTTGTCTTTGCCGGGCTTATAAATGATAGAAGTAGTGAACTGACTTATGAAATTGAGTTGCCTGATTCTTCGGGGTGAGGCAGTGTCTGACTTCTGTTGGAAAACGTGGATGAGGGGTTTATGGTCAGTCTGATCTGAAGTGCTTTACGCCCTCGTGGATAGCGAGCAGTTCTCTATCATAGGTGGAGTAATTCTTTTGTGCTGAATTTAGTTTCCTGGAAAAAAATCCTAAGGGTCTCCAGACACCATTTTTCAGTTGCTGTAACACCGCACCTATGCCTATATCGCTTGCATCACAGGCCAATGACAACTCTTCACATGTCGATTGGTGCGCAAGTTGTGCAGCAGCAGCGAGGCTCTCCTTGCATTCTTCAAAGGCTTTGGTGGCTTTCTCAGTCCATTCCACTGGTCTGTTATCCTTCTTTTTGACGTCGTGCAGTAAGTCATTAAGAGGGCTTTGAATCTCTGCAGCACGGGGAATGCAACGTCGATAGAAGTTTATCATTCCAAGAAATCTTCTGAGTTGACATATAGTGGCGGGACGAGGAAAATCAGCAATGGTTTTTACTTTGGATGGCAAAGGGCTTATTCCCTCCGAGTTGACTTTAAAGCCGAGGAAGTCAACCTGAGATTCACCTAAATTGCACTTCGAAATGTTCAAGGAGAGTCCGTTTGCGTCCAGCCTCTTGAATACTTCGCGAAGGTGTGCTTCATGTTGCTCTTCATCTTCTGAGGCGATAAGATAATCGTCCATGTAGGGAAACACAAAGTCCAAGTCACGCATGATGTTATCCGAAAACCGTTGAAAGGTTTGGGCTGCGTTTTGAAGTCCGAAGCACATACGAAGGTATTCGATTAGTCCAAAGGGAGTAGCAATAGCGGTTTTCTCAATGTCCTCTTCCGCGATAGGGATGTGGTAGAAAGCGTGAACTATATCGAGAGTTGAAAAGATTTTTTTTCCATGTAACTGTGTAGTAAAGTTCATGAGGTTAGGAACAGGATATCGGTCGGGGATGGTTTGTGCGTTCAAACGACGATAGTCACCACAAGGGCGTAAGCTACCATCTTTTTTTATAACCACGTGTAGCGGGCTTGACCATGGGCTCTTAGATGGTCTGCATATCCCCTCATTCATGAGCTCCTGAAAATGCTGCTTTACTGCTATGTATTTATCGGGTGCCAGCCGTCTTGCCTTGCTTGTGACAGGATTACCACTGGTAAGTATGTGGTGTTGGACGACGGTAGGTGGTGGGCCTCTGATGGGTGTAGGTCTGGTCAGATTAGGGAAGTCTCTCAGCAGATGTGAATACTTGCAGTTTCCAGGGATAGTAGATATAGTAGGTGTCGAAACCATCGACACAATACCAATCGCTCCTAACCCGGTGTGTTGATCAGTGAGCTTCTTCTGACGGAGATCGACACTCAGTCCGTGATGGTACAAGAAGTCCGCGCCAAGGATTGGCTTCCCGATTTCTGCGATGATAAATGTCCATTTCAGGGGACGACGAATTCCAATGTCCAGCTGCAACAACTTCTCTCCATACGTTGGGATAATTGTATTATTTGCTGCTACTAAGTTGAAATCGGACCTATTTTTGTGTATTCGAGGATTTCGAGGGATAATTGAAACAGAAGCACCCGTGTCCACCAGGAACTGTTGGCCTGTTGTCCTGTCTGATATAAAAAGGCGGCGTTGTGGTGCAACAGAGGCGGCAGCCGCATTATACGCCTCCGGGATTAGTTTAAAGGTTGCTTCCAGTTGCAAGGTTTGGTGCACTTCAGAGCCTTGTCCTT